>APFE031602254.1:0-58481 GCA_000404065.3 Pinus taeda | reverse complement strand
GAAATAAACCAGCTAGGGCGATGGTAGCTTATCTCTGAGAAGAGATGTGTGGCTACATGCCTCTGAACTGTGTTACAATGAGGCACGAAGGCCTATTTATTGTTGAGAAACAATGGAAAAACCCTTCACATTTCAAAACCTAACCCTGTAAGATGAAACGCCAAATTGTGGGCCCCGTTTTTGGGTAAGTTGGTACATCAACTTCCCGGGGTCGCGAATTGGTCGTCTTATCTCCGTTTGACCTGCATGATAGATCGTTGGAAAGATATCTCCGAGGACTACGACGGAAAAGATGATTTTTAGGTAGAAAAATCGCTGGCGGTATATTTCCCAAAAAACATCGTTTAGGGCCTCAAAACGGATCCGGAAGTTTAGGACCTCAAAAACTGCTAAAACTAGTAAACTGTGCTATAATTAAGGAAACTGAAAGAACTGAAAGAAGCACTAGAGGGGATCCACGTGGAATTAGCGGGTGGCCACCAATATCCACCTGGATCATATACAATCTCAAGTTAGTTTTATTTAATAAAAATAATAAAATCTTTAAAATAAGAGACATAGAATCTAAACATAATAATATAAGGTAACACATAGACTTTCAAACATATGTATAGTAAAACTGAAAAGAACAACACAGAGAGAGCATCCTTGTAATATGTATGTTATTTCATAAGTAAAAAATGAGAGGAGGAAAATAAAGAGAACATCCTTGTAATATGATAGAAGTATGAATACATCTTAATAAATATATAATATGATATTTTTCTTGAATAATAAATAATTATTTCGCATAAGACTACAATGCACATGTTTCACTAAAACATTTAGGGACAATTCTTCTTTATAATATGTGTTGTGATTACAATATTTATTTGGCGAGGGAATTTGGTACAACAAATTATTAAGCTATTTAGGAAATCCATACACTCCATGAAATGGTTGTATGTGAGGGAGCATTACCCAAAGTCTAGCTTTATCCCGAAGTATCATCATACACACAACTCCACCAAATCCAATCCCTATTCCTAACTGCAATTAATGACACATGTTAATTCACATGACTCAACCATCCCTGATTTTTACTAATAGTAGTGCTTCTTGGCTGCACTCCGCTTTTCGTACATGGTTGTAAAGGATTCTCACATAAACATGGGTTTCCTTGAAATGAAATCACATTGAAAGTGTCAAATTGTGTTCCTTTTGGGATTTTGCCACAAAGTCTATTATATGAGAGATCCAAAGATGCCAACATAGTTAATGCAGTGAGCTCCTGAGGTATAATTCCATTTAAATTATTGTCTGACAAGTCCAATTCCTCCAAAGTATGTATCTTATTAAGATATTTGGCGATTTGACCTATTAAATCATTTCTAGATCAATTCAGTAACCTCAAGCTGCTTAGACTTCCTATGATTGGAGGTATTTCTCCAATAAGATTATTGTTGGACATGTCAAAAAGGATGTTTGTGGCCAACACATATGTGAAAATATACTCACCACATCAATCATGGAATTGTCTCTATTACTATTTGAGTAATACATAGAAACTTGAAACTTTTTGTTACATTATTTCCAAACCTCTTTTAGGAATAAAGGATTGACTTGCAAATTACCAATAGATTGAAATTGCTTCCAATAGAGCTTTCACCAAGGTTAACCTCACTCCCAATGAAATCCATCTATTGCACTACTTGTTAATTCTCCTTTTAATAACTTATATTCACCATTTCTAGCCATTTTCCCCATAATGATCAGGTTTTAGGAAGAAACTAAAATATCATGTTAGAAAGGGAAACATTTGGATGCACTAACCTTACAACATCCTCTTTTAGCTAGTTGAAAGAAATAGAGGCTTATGCATTTCACCATCATCCAAAATGCTAAACTACATTTGTTGACAGTTTCTCTAGTTTCTTTGCAACTCTCTAAGAGACAACAAAACACACAAGGACATAATCTAAATATATTATATGGTTTAAGAAAAGAGATGTTCCCAATTTCATTCCTTTTAGAACTCATATCATTTTTTCCCCTAGAATAGCTTACATAGCCCTTCAACCACTACCCAAGAAAACAATGTAGATAATGGATATCTTCATCTTTGTCCTTTAATGGGTTTTAAGAAATTCATTGTTGATCCATTTATTAAAAGTGAAAATCAACATATTAAGATAGAATCCATAAGAAAACTGCCAAGGAGATAGAGAACCATTCTTCTCAAATACAACTGCTTTTCTCTATCACATTCTTTGGATAAGTCTACCTTCTATACTAATGTAGTCTAGTTAACTCACTTAAGGGTGCATCATATGTTTTCCATTCTAATATGACTATATTCATATATTATGCATCCTCTAACGATGTATAATTGAACTTGAATGGACTACATGGTTTGATATCCACATTTTCAACCTACAGTGGGATTGGGTGATAAGATGCCCACGTTATCTCCACTTAGGATATTATTCCTTTTGGATTTACCATAATGGATTTTAACACCAAAAACCTATATAATATTTTTGTAACTCTTCCATCCATTATTCTCATATATTTTCATATGGAAACCAATTTGAGTAGCTCCATATCCACGAAAACAACCTCCTTAATATTGTTCAAAATAAATCTACTGAAGAATTTCCCGAGATACTTTTGCCCATATCTCTATTCCTTTGATGGTGAATTTTAAATTCCCACCCATAAGAATTTCCCTAATTCAAATTCCCTCCCTTAAGAATTTCCCTAATTTATTAGAAAACCATACCTTAATTTTTTATTTTTACATGACATGATCATGTACTTAGCAATTGACATATAGGTTCAAGGATTAACCATTTTGTATATGAAAGAGAGTATAGAGTTGATTATTCAGTTTAAACTCAATTCATAAATCTAATCATCAAAACTTGGAAAAAATAAATCCTTTCAATTAATTAATTGAAAACTTTACATCCATATTTTGTTTTATAACAAGAAAAGTATATATTTTGTTTTATAATAAGAAAAGTATAATAGAAAACATAATCCTTAAATTTTAATTAATTAGAAACCTTATAAAAAAACTTGATTATAAAAAACTAATTACTTTTTTTAATCATACTAAACTATTATATAATTGAAATTAAAATTACATACCAATAAAATGAAATTATTAAAAATAATTAAATGAAAACATAATTTTAAAATTTTAAATTTTTCATATTTAATTAAGCACTTATTTCAAAATAAAATTATAAGACCAATTAGATTTAAATAATTATTTTGACCTTATAACAAATTAACACAACTACATTAACCAATATAGTTGATATACATATTAAATATATAAATAAACCTTTATGTAAACTTTGTGAATTTTATAGAACCAAAAAAATAAATAATTACATTTGCATAACAAAACACGTGTGGAAATGGGTGAATTCTGTGTGATTAAGTTTTTCCCATATAAATGTTATTAATTTTCAAAACTCTTCATTGCACTAAATTGTCTTAGTTAATGTAATTGGTTTCCAAAAATTTCTCCAACACTATCGTGGCAATTTCTCAAATTTTTGATTGAAATTTATGAAGTTAATTCTTTATATATTGTCTTAAGTGAAAATGAAAAGAACAAGATAAGGAGATCAGCGTCCTTCTAATATGTATATTATGTCAGAAGTAAACCTAAAAGGGAGAAAATAGAGAGAGCATCCTCGTAATATGATAGAAGTATGAATATATCTTAACAAATATATAATATGATATTTTTCTTGAATAATAAAGACTTATTTCACATAAGAATACAATGCACATGTTTCACTGACAATTTTAGGGATAATTCTTCTTAATGATATATGTTGTGATTACAACATTTATTTGGAAGGGAAATTGGGTACAACAAACTATTAAGTTATTTAGGAAATTGATACACTCTATAAAATGGTTGTATGTGAAGGGGCATTACCCAATGTTTAGCGTTATCCCAAGTTATCATCATAAACACAACTGCACCAAAGCCAATCCCCATTCCTAACTCTACTGCAATTAATGAGACATGTTCATTCACATGACTCAACCATCCTCTATCTTTGCTAATAGTAGTGCTTCCTTGTTGCATTCCATTTTCGTTGCATGGTTGCAAAGGATAGCCCTATAAGCATTTGTTTCCTTCAAATGATGTCTCATTAAAAGTGTCCATATGTGTTCCTTTTGGGATTTTACCACAAAGTCTATTCCATGAAATGTTCAAAGATGCCAACATGGTTAATGCAGTGAGCTCTTGAGATATACTTCCATTTAAATTATTGTTTGATAAGTCCAACTCCTCCAAAGTATGTATCTTACTAAGAGCTTTGGGGATTTGACCTGTTAAATCATTTCTAGATAAATTCAATATCCTTAAGCTTCTTAGACTTCCTATGCTTGGAGGTATTTCTCCAATAAGATTATTGTTGGACAGATAAAAATTGGTGTTTGTGCCCAACACATATGTGATAATATACTTAGAGCCTTTGATTACAACTCCTAAATCCTCATATATCCTCATATAAAATATTAACACTAAGTTTGGAATCATTAAGATTTCTGAATCTTTTAAGGGTCTGAAAATTGAATGATATTATTCCACTAAATTTATTGTTGGATATATCCAACACTTGGGTCAAATTTGTCATCCATTGAAAAATAGACCAATATAATTGATTATAACCGAGAATTAAAACTCTTACCTCATAAAACGATGAAAGATAACCAGGTAGCTCACCTGGTGACCTATTTTTGCTTAAATCTAATAATTGGAGTTTGGCTGCAAAGTGCCAAAGATGCGGGCAAGGTCCCAACAAAAATATTAGAAGCCGCAGAAAAAACTTGCATAGAAATTGGAAATGCTATATCCAGAGTACCACTCAATTTTGTTCTCGGAGACCTTTAACCTTTGTAGCTTCATGCATCGGTTAAAAGTTGGTGGGATTCTACCTTAACCTTTGTAGCTTCATGCATCGGTTAAAAGTTGGTGGGATTCTACCTGACAACGAATTGTTTGTCAATACCAAATCCATCAGAGAAGTGCAGTTGCCAATAGAGTCTGGAATATTTCCATTGAACTGGTTTAAAGACAAATCTAACTGTTGTAGCATACTTAACTTGCCAATGCCATTGTAGATGCCACCAGAAAGAGCATTCAAAGAAAGATCTAAGTACATCAACTGACTCAGATTGCCAATGCCATTGGGAATGCTACCAGAAAGAGCATTCTTAGAAAGATCTAAGTACGTCAACTGATTTAGATTGGAAATGGCTTCAGGTATTGCACCTACCAGGCTATTATGTACCAAACTCAGGGTGGAAAGAAGCGGAAGTTGGCATATAGTCTTCGGGATGGATCCCTGAATTTTGTTATATCCCAAGTCCAACCATTCAAGATTAATGCAATTTCCTATTTCAGATGGGATAGAACCCGAAATATTGCCCGCGCCATCAATAGACAGACGAACAAGCTCCCTCAACTTTCCCAATTGTGGTGGTATTTTGCCTGACAATTTGTTGTCCCCCAAAAACACAATCATGAGAGAAGAGCAGTTTCCCAGAGATGGAGGAATGGGACCCTTGTTGGATTCAAGACCCAGGTACTCTAAGTTTTGAAGTCAGCCCAGTTCAAGAGGGATTGGACCTGTCAGATTGTTGTGTCCAATGGTCAGTTTTCGAAGAGACGTGCAGTTGCTCAGAGAAGATGGGATGCTTCCAGAAAGATAATTGTCCTTTGAGCGGAAATGTTCCAACTTGCCCAGACGGCCGAATTCTGTTGGAATAGTCCCTGTCAAGCTGTTTCCTGAAAGTCGTAGCCATTGAAGGCGCGTACAATTAGACAGTGATCTTGGAATATGACCCCATAGCATATTATAGCTAAGGTCGAGTATTCCAAGGGCTTTTAGTTGGCCAAGCTCTGTTGGAATTCTTCCTGAGAAATTATTACCAGAGAGATTGAAAGTGCGTAATAATGAAAGGCTGCCCAGAGATGGTGAGAGACTACCTTCCAAATGTAAGCCAGCAAGTGTTAAGGCCACAACTCTCTTCATGCGCTTTCTGCACCGGATTCCAGTCCAGGAGCACACATTGTGTGAGTTTTGTGATGTCCAGTGGAGGAGGGATCCAGATGGATCGGATGTGACCGCATCTCTGAAGACAAAAGCGCCAGCACGTCCTTTGCGGCGTGACGTGCGTCGATGGGTGATGTCAACTCATTCTACACAATAATTTCTTCATAAAAAACAATGCATGTGCATGCCTAGCTACCGCCACCAAGATCATCCTCATGATCATCTTGAACATCCTCATTAGTCTCATCCACATCATCACCAACACCACAACTATCATCATCATCTCCTCCTTCACCACCATCATCCTCACCATCTCCTGATATATGTTGAGCATAGTTTGGATCATCATCGTGATCATCATCTTGGCAATCATTACCTATAGCATTCTGGCAAAAAAAATCAATATTACATGTTAGTATTAATTACATAACACAACACGTGTTTTTGTTATACAATGCTAATCATAGAATGAGGTAAGATATAATATCTAATAGTACTAAAAAATAAAATGAAAATACGGTTCAAAAGTATATTGGAAATCCAACTAAGATTACATACCATAGAGTCCATCCAAACAACAAATTCAACCCATCTCTTTTATGCAGCACCTCATTTTCCAAATGATTTGGAGGTCTTCCATATTTTAGTTCCTGTTAATCAGTAAATAGGGAGAACTTAGATAACAATGACTTTCTTCTAGTACAAATTTTATTAAAAAAATATCACATGTTTAATATACTTACAAAGGTTGTTATCAGTTCTTTTAAACCTTTCTGGCCACTACGATGAGTGACTTTTGTCTTGGTTAACCTCACCTTGGATGCCTTGTCCTTAAACATAAACCAATTCAATTTATTTTCACACAAATACACATCTAAGATACTTATAAGTATTAATAAATTCTAAATAATGTTTAATGAAAAATTCAATACTTGAATGCTCTCATCGCTGACCTTTCTTTGTGCATCCAACTTCTCATATGATTTTACAAGTTATTTCCATACTTTAAAAGGTATGTCAAATGGTCTTTGTTTTAGTCTTTGGTATTAAGGAATTTTTTAAATTTTTCTTGTTTGGTTGCAATGAAACCTCTTACAGTTGAGTGACATCTACAATTTTATCTTCTTAACCAACCAACCAGTACCAAATTCATTCTCTATGTCCTGTACCACCATCTTTTTTAGGTGAAGTGGAATCTTGGAGAATGTGAGGTGAAGATGATCTCTAAATCGTTGAAGGCATGAGTCCTTTAGCCTATTTAAGAATTGTTTTCCTGCATCTGTCCTTCTTATCTCCCATGAAATAGGGTCATACTCTATCTTGGTACCTAAACTACCAACAGAGGTTGCATAAGCTGAGGATGAACAAGAATTTACGGTCTTGGGAGTTGCCATCACACAATATGTCTCAACACAATGTTCTTCATTATTGGTGTTTGATGTTAATGACACGTTTTTCTATTTTTTTCTTGATCCAAGAGAGGATGGGGAATTTATTGATTCTCGTAAAGCTTGTTGATTACCTGGACCTAGTTGATTAGCTTCAGGGGATTTTGTCTTAAAAAAATGGATTAGGGATTCAACATCCAAAGCATGAAGTTTTTTAAGTCCTTCTATCCCAAAAACATCTTCAAGCAAGGACTTTGTTATCAGATTCTTTCCATGTCCAAGTTTCAATGATTTACCACAAAGTATAATTATAAAATTATAATTCTAACTTCAAACCTAAAACAAAAAATAAAACATATTATATTATGTAATTATTCTAGAAAAACAGAGTAAGCTAACATTTTCTGATCCACTTGCACCTCCTTCTCCACTTGCCATATCCCCAAAGTAGAAGAGATCGATAGGAAAGGATGTTCTCCCTAAAAAAACAAAGGATTTTAGGTGAATAATCTCATAATGGCTCTCTAGGGTGGAATTTGCAGACAACTTAGTTAAAAATCCAAGTGACAATTTCTGTTTTGACAATTTCTTCCTTTCTAGGTATCAAATTCTCCAATCCTAGGTGATAGAATGGTTTAGCTCTTATGGTGTCACGTTTATAAAGGACCTCATGCCATTGTTTTCCCCCCTTCATGTTTTTTCCTAAAAAAAAAACATTACCCTTTTTACATAATTACAAAATATAAACAGCAACGGATTTTTACATACTTAGATAATACAAACAACAACAGATTTTTACCAATTAGAAATTAGATTTACCAAATTTCTAAATGTTTTTTCTATCTAATTACAAAACATAAACACCAACAAATTTTTACATAATTACATAATGCAAACAACAACAGATTTTGACCAATTAGAAATTTGATTTTTATCAAATTTCTAATTGGTAAAAATCTGTTGGTGTTTGTATTATGTAATTATCTAAAAATCTATTGTTGTTTATCTTTTGTAATTATATAAAAAACATTTAGAAATTTGTTAAAAATCCAATTTCTAATTGGTAAAAATTTGTTGTTGTTTATAAAGGACCTCACTGAAAAACAGTTATAAAAGACTTCATACCATTGTTTTTCCCACTTCATGTTTTTCTCTTAAAAAAAACATTTCTCTTTTTACATAATTACAAAATGTAAATGTTAGGCCCCTATACTACTAGTGTAACCCCTTATTGTTATTAGTACAACCCACTTATTATATTGATGTCCCCACGTAGTGCCCATATTGTTACTATTGTACCCCATAGAAGCCCACTATTGTTATTATTGTGCCATTACATTATTATTGTTATGTCGGCTCTGATTATGTTATGACCCCTTAGACTCCTATATATAGAAAGAGGTTTTTTCATTTGTATCATCCAAGAATTGTTCATTTATGTAATGTAAAGGAGGTTGCCCCCTCGAAGAGGCTGAATTTTAAGGCGTTGATCTATCTCTTCTATCTTTTTCTTGAGCTGGTTTCATAACAATAAACATTAGGGTATTTTGTATAATTACATAATACAAATAACATCAGACTTTTACCAATTAAAAATTAGATAAAAATCTAATTTTTAATTAGAAATTTGATACAAATCTAATTTTTAATTAGAAATTTGATAAAAATCTAATTTCTAATTTGATAACAATCTAATTTCTAATTTGATAACAATCTAATTAGAAATTAGATAAAAATGATTTCCTGGCATCACCCATCCTAGTTAAAAGAAAAGCAGTAGATCTTTACCAATTAGAAATTAGATAGAAATCTAATCCATAATTTGATAAAAATATCATTTCTAATTTAATAAAAATCTAATCAGCAATTAGATAAAAATCTAATTCCTAATAATGCCCTAGCATCACCCATCCTAGTTAAAAAAAAAACCCTCGTAAAAGGCAGACCTTAAAAGTAGCTGCTAGGAAAAATCTACTAGTAAAAATTTATAAAATATTACTAAGGGAATACAGAAGGTGTTATTCCTAGAAGGAAGAAGTCTATGCTCGAGAGGAATTGGTGGTGCCAGTTTGTAAGTTTTTATTTGTGCTTAATAACAGACTTAAGCTTATTTTGAGGTGGTATGTTGGTTTGTTTTCACAACAAGTTTATTTTGGTCAAATCATTGTTGCGGTATCTAAAATTACATGAAACTTATATGAGTTTATTATCTGCATTAGGATTCCTAGGAAATCTACCCATGTGAAAACCTTAATGTTGTAATATCTACCCATTGTGACTTGAATTAATGTTTGGATCTTGATGCTGAAATGACACAGTTGTGTCTTTGCCTACAATTAAACATATATATTTTGTAATATTTTACAATCGCTTCTGGGGTTAGAAAATTTCCTCTCTCCATCCCTGCCAATGATGTTGGTATCCAGCTATGCCAATGATGTTGGTATTGGAGTGGCCCAACACAATGCTAGTTGTTATGCATATCTCATCAATATGGATTATTAGGAATTCGTTCCACAGGTTATGGGTGTCAATAGCTCACCAATGATGTTATGGGTTGCAATCTGATTCAACCGTTTCTGATTCACATGCATGGGGAACTTGAGCCTCTGTAGCCGATGGGGAGCATGACCTCACTAGGGCAGGCTTTCTTATCTACTCTCCACTATGTCTTGAGTAGTTTGCACCAAATATTCATGGTCCAATACTGGGTGATCAGGAGTTGTTTTGCTAAACATATTGAAGGCCAACCCTTTGTTCTACAAAAAGGTGATGCACTAAATGATAGAAAACCAAGCATACTGTAATTCTTGTTTATGTTTGGTTGACAATTTCCATAAATTGCAGGAAGTACTTATTTATTTGCATTTTGTAAGTCATTTATTGTTTCTTTATCAGATGAAATATAATTGATATCTCGACCCGCAGAAATAGTACTACATCCATGGTTTGTAAAATGATCAATGATTTATATCAAACCTCAACACTCTTGGAGAGCAATGGAATCTCTCACTTTGACTTTGTTCTTGTAATATTATTACAATAATGTGTGGAGAAACACGGTTTGCTAATGTGTTGAATAAATTGTTAAAAAATAATTATTTAAAATTGATTAATTAATGAAGGATTGCCTTATGGATCCACAGCTTTAGGGAAAATTTGCTTGCTTACTAGTGTGCCATGAAATTTGAGCCACCAGTTGAAGGCCAATAGAATATCCTAGCAAGGGTATGGTGAGATAAGACTAGGGGTAGCCTGTTGCATGTTGTGGGCAAACTATAGCTAGATGCATTGATTAATTGATGAAGGATTTCCTTATGGATCCACAAATTTAGGGAAAACTTGCTTGCTTACTAGCATGCCATGAAAGTTGAGCCACCAATTGAAGGCCAATAGAATCTCTCCTAGCAGAGGTAGTGAGATAAGACTAGGGGTAGCTTGTTGCATGTTGTGGGAAAACTATAGCTAGCTACATTGAAGTTCCTAATATAGTGTGCTTTAATGCATCACTTTCTTTTTTATTATCTAACTTGCTTAGAAGGTCAAGAACGTTTTGGCTCAACAGAAACAATTTATAAGCAGAAATTGAACATCTCGGTACATTATAATATAAAAAACTAGTAAAAGCTGGTGGACCAACAAATAGATAAATTACTTAATAAAAAAACTTGAACCAAAACCTTACCTTGATAAAGATGTGGGTTTGTTTGAACAAGACACTTAGACATGTTTGGCACTGTCAAATATAGATGAGTTTGCAGAAGCATAACCTATAAAAAAGCTTTTAGGATCTCCTCCTCCCAATTTTCCTCTTAAATTCATTTGTAAATTTGAATTCAGAACGTCTTGCAAAAGAAACAATTACTTACTACAAAAGGGCTACAAACAAATCAAGCATATGATATCAACAATCTAAGCATGAAGTACTTTCAACTAAGATAAAAGGATGCACAATACTGACAAATTAAACTTCTTACAAGGATCCATATTTTTCATAGATTAGATATTTCTTTCAAGTCCAAATAGAGTGAATAAATTTAATACCTCTCTAACATTCATAGTACTATTTTGTGAGCATGTCCTAACCACCTTTGACTCTGCAAAGTTTGCCTGATCAAGAGCCTTTTTTTCCCTTGAGAATCCATGTTCACTATTCTTCTCAGAGATGAGTCCCGTTTAACACTTTTTGCATGCCACTAGTTCATTGAAACCATTCCTACTGCCTGCTGGAGCATGTGCCTAGGGGGCATTCTTAGCATATCATTTCCAGAACTTTCACTTGAACCAATATTCATTTTACTTACCCGACTATATCACCATTGATTCAGTCATATTGATCGATTTCAGAGATCTGGGGATGTACAATTCCCATTGATTGTACTATGTGTCAATCATTACTACAGTTTAGCATTTTATATGCAATGGTAAAAAAAATCAAAGATGACTTCTGCATTGCTTGCTAAAAAATGCTACATATTAGAATTTCAATATTCAATTAAGATAAGATGATGAGAAAACAATGGGAGTTATACTTAACAAATAAAAAAGGAACAATTGCTAAATAATAAGAGGTCTCTATGGTCATGTTGTTACCTCATTATATGTGGTCTGACACTTGCTCTCAACCTTCTGATTGACTTGACATAGTTAAACAATCAACAACAAGTGAAACAAACCCCCGAGGCCAATGTGTAATACAAATATAATTACAAGCATGCCCTAAGGACACCATGTATAACAAACAGAAATATTATTTGCCAGTGGATCAAGATTTTTTTTGAGCTAGTCAACCACAGGGATTAAACAGAACTGCACACATATTAGCTACCCACATTCTCTCCATGGCTGGAGAGGTCCACACCTAGCTTGCATTTGACCTCCCTCTGTGCCCCATGACTGCCATTACGAGAACAAACACATACGAATCTACTATCGATTTATATAAATTCCATTACCTCCAGCAACATAAAGATGTCCATCCATCAACATGTACCAAAAGAAAATTTCAGTCAGAAAAAGAAAGAGAATAGGTGAATTGTGAGGATACACCTTTCATGTTAAACTGTCAGAGTCCCCTCTCACCCTTCTCCCCACCATTGACTCTAGGAACTCTTTTTCTCTTCTTTGTGTTGTTCAAGTGCAAAGGTACAACTAATCAGTAATGCTCTATCTCAAACATGACAAATACACAACTCCAAGAAGCCAGAAACATAGAGTAATGAATGAGACTCACCCTAAAGTATCTAAAGAATCTAAGTCCTATTGATGAATATCTAAACGTTGTACCCTTGCCATATGATTGTTTCTGGAAGGTGTTGCAATTGCTGCATCACTACCTCTTGATACACCACTTCCACTTTCCACAGAAATTGATTGCCCTGGTGCACTTGCAGAAGTTCCTAAACATCTACCAGCAATTGCATTTGAAGGATATTCTCCCTCCCCTTGCTGTAGAGTTGATTTATTTTTGTCAACATTCATTCCTACACTGGATAAAGTTAAACATTTGCTCAAATTAAGAAAGGAATTAAATATCTAGAACTTTGTTACTAAAATACATTTACAATCCAAACTGCCATTAACATTTGATAGTAATTGGCAAGCATGATCCTTCATTAGCAACTTTTCTCTTCTTATTAAATCCAAACATGTTTCTATAAATAGAAGGTTGTCCACTTCAACACCTTCACTGAGCTGGTAATTAGTACTATGATCCGGTGTATTTTTTTCCCAGTGCAATATTATAAAATAAGTTTTTATTGTCAAGACCTGACGTCTTCTACAAGGGAAGAGAGGAAGAATTAGGAGGTAGGAGTAAATAACAACCAAGGAGAGGCCTAACTTATTGAGCCTTATTGTATCCAAATATATAAAACTTCTGAAACTTGATTGATTTTCCTAATTCTGCAATTTCTCACTATGATTTGGATGATAGTAATAAAAGCATGTCTTTGCTTCAAAATCTCTCTCTCGCAGGGGCTTACCTCCTAGAAAAACCTTCAGTTAAACTTCAATTTCAGCATCTCCAAATGAGGCATGAACAACTCTTGAAGCAAACTAGGGTTGCACGAGTAAAATTAAAAGCCTTAGAGTATCATTTTGTTTCTAATCCTTGGCACTAACTGAAATGATTCCAGAAAAGAATTGGGACCAAATAACTGGCCTTCAACATGTTTCTATATGGCTTATCTAGATTCTAAAATACAACGACGAACGCATATTGATCTTTTGGAAACATAGAAAACATAACACCACACTTCAGCAGATTAGTAATTTTCCAAATATGAAGGTAGATATTTCTCATCATAGTTTGCATTATGGTCCAAGTTCAATTTAAGTAGCATGTTAGTTTTAAATTTCTTATGTGGAGAGGCATTGTAGATCAGTTGTACTATTCTTTTGTTTTACAATATATTGTCATGCCATCTCTGAAGGCCAGCATCACTAATTCTATACTATTAGATATGTGGAGGATAAAACGTTTCAAGAGGTCAAATAGGCATCTACATGACTTCAATAAATATATAAAGTATTTTATTTATTGTAAGTGAATAGTTTCATAATTTAGATGGCCTCCTTACAATAAGTTTCATATTTGGATACAAAATGTAGAATTGAGTAGATTTGGAGTTTCATAAGTTTCATAACTTATAATACATGACATCTTTTATGTGTCCTATTTAAAATGTTATACCAATGCCTAGTTTAGATTGGGTTTCTAGTTCTCAACGAGGAAGGCCAAATGGTATTATAACCCTAAAGCATTTTGGACACCTAAGTCAAATCACTAAGATTTGGACAGATAATTGAATACTTAGTAAGGTGAAGAAACCTATCTTGGGGAAACCAGAGGTAACGAGTGGATAAGGGTGGAAGAGTTTCATTATCTACCAAGGAGGATGACTGATAACTAAGTTCACTTGGAAGATTGAATCAACTCCAAAAACATGGAAAAAAGGTTGGCTTTAGGCATTGGTCTGCAATTTTCTTAGAACTCAAGCATCAAGTGCCATGGGGGTTCAATGGTCATCTTAGGCATTATGAATAAGGTCATAATCCCAAGAGCAATTAATATCAATAGGTTAAACCTTTGGAATAAAGAAGTGATTAAATCTTTTGAAATCATTTATTTTACATGTTTAAGGGGAGGTATAATTTCAACCGATGTCTGTATTGATTCAGTCATTGAAGCAACTTCTGGCAATGGCAGGTTTTAGACTTTGGCTCAAGCATATGGATCACAAATTAGTAGGATTTTTCCTATTCATAGTTTTCCTCTTTTAACCAAATAACTCTAGGTAAACTCCACTTCATAACAATTCTATGGCTTCCTTGTCACAAGAAGAGTCCAAAAGTGGTTATTGTAACTCTAGTCATACAGGTACCAATTAGCTTCTATGAAAAGTAGATTGGATACTATTGTTTTATTCATTTGAATTCAAGGTAAACCTCTTCCAAATTGAAAAAACATATAAGAGACATAAATTTGTTATAAACACTACATCTTTAGCTCCCTCTGTTGTATGTTGTGAACTTTTGCATTTAGCTAGCCAACCTATTATTTAGCTAGCCAACCTGTTATTTAACTAGCCGACCTGTTATGTCAAATTAAACTAACTCAATAGAAAATTTTCTAAACTGATCCTTAAATGTCAACAATAAATCGCTAGAAGAATCGGCTTTAACCAAACATTCCTTCCTCTTCTTCTTTCTATGAGCCCTCTTTATTCTAGCACCAATGGAAGTGGTGGCTACAGCCTGATGATTGGTAACAAGAAGGGTACTTTCATTATTTTCAATAGTATCATGGACTACCTTTGTAGCCTTTTGATTTGTAGCTTCTTGATGAATTACAGAGGGATCAATGGCTAGTAGGAGCTAATAATAGTTTTCTTTCAGTTTAATGAAAAAATATCTAATCCACAAGGTGCAACCCAAGCAGGAACTACTAGAATAGTCACCACTGTCACTAAAGCAACCTATCCTCTCATTTTTGGTTGACTCTTCCCCAACTTAAGGACTAAATACCTTTGTCTTTCATGATCACTGGAGGCTACTTCAAAGCCTTCTTCTTGATCTCACAGTCTTGGGCATTATTACTGCCTTCAAGATTTAATTGTGGGCTTGCTTCAAATGACCCAAGACACTTAAAAATGCCTCTATTCAGGATGCCAAGCTAGAATAAGGCACTGGTATATTTTTATTTTTTTAGCCATAAATCTACGATTTCCACTCTATGTTTAACAGGTTGTGAGGCTTGGTTCAATGTGGATATTTAAAGGGATTTGTATTGCCAAGGAAAATTCCCTCTAAGTTTAAGAGGCAATGAAGCTTGGTTCAATTTGGATATTTAAATGCCTTTTTGCTGCCAAGGACAATTTCCAACTTACCATATCCATTAAAAAAGGGGCAGTGGTCTGTATTTCTGAGGTGCAAAGATGTTGGGTTGCTTGACATCAGTGGATATCTTGAGTCACAGGTTTGCTGGGAGGATGCCTCTCTTACTGCACATTCAACACATACACAACATTTCTTTGGGCTATTGTAACAGATATATTACTATTGTGCAAAGTTTGTTTCCAAAGTTTTTGAAAATAAACACATGCTTGTTTAGTAGTTTGTAATGATTTGCTTGAATGAAAGTTTCATGTGTGTGTTTGTGAGCAATAAATAGTCCGTAATGCTTGGCAATATATTCCAATTGTTCTTATGTGCATTATAACCATGGTATGTGAGTTTTAGCACTAAAATGTCTTATTATCTTGGGCATGAACAGATGAGTAGAACTGCATTCTAAATGGTTGATAAAATGGTGTGCATAATTTATTCTTCACAGTTTATGCCCACTTCAACAAAGAAAATGCAAATCTGGGTTTTCATAGCAATATTTGACATACTGTTTATTTTTCTCATTCAGAACCAAAAGTGGTAATTCCATAGTATGTTTAGAAATACTTGAAAGACCTGCAATACTTTTTCTTTAATTCAGATGAAGTGTGATTGTTATCATTAATGGTCTTCGTCAACCTTTAGTCATTCACTGATTGTAAAATATTTAAAGAATAGTCACTTAGAACTAATTCTATGTTTCATGCTTCAACCCACTAGGATCAGGGTGTTTTCATAACAATTGCAATCTGTGGATAGTTTCAATGATTACTCTTGCAGATTCAAGAAAATAAATGCATGAATGCATTCAAGTGTTGGTTCTGAAATTTTGTTATTTAAAGTTGAAACCTAGATTGGCTGTTTGTAAAGTTATTACATGCATTTCACATCTGAATAGATTGTACCTTATCACTTGGAATTACAACATAAGAAAGTCTTGGTTTTGTCACTTAGGTTTCCAAGTAGTTTTCCTATGAGATATATTGTTGAATGTATAAAGAGATGATGTAAGAAAAGCACCTAGTAGCTGTCTTGTTGAGCAATTTGCAGCAATTGACAGAGCCAAGTGTTGCCTTTATAGGTAGTATAAGATACACATAGAAACTTTACTTCCTTTTATGGTTATCACCATAGGGATATATAAGAAGAGTCTTGTTCAGGGAAGCCTCCCTTGTGGTGATAAGATAAACCTTGAAGAGCGTTATCTGCTAGGTTGCACCAGGTAGAACCTGAAGACACCATGGCCCAATGTACAGGGCACTCATCATTTTTTTTCAGAAGACCAGGAGTCAACATGCACCTGTTGACCATTTCTCTCTACTCTCTATTCTTCTCCCTCAAATTTCTCAACCCTGTGGGGAATTGTATTAAATGTCACTAGTATGACGACCTTTTATAAAAGGCCTAGAGAACTTGGGACTCGATCATCAAGTGAGTATACTCTAGGGTGTTTTTTCACCTAGCTAATTATTCTTGCTTTTCAACAATGAATAATTAACTGAGTTTTTTCAATTACCTACCTCCAAAGCTGGAGTGGCACCTTTGATGATTGAGCCCTGGGTCTGTCCTAATGCCTAGAGTCGATGTATATTACCATACTAGGACATATCTAAAGTGTCATGAAATTTGATTATGTTTTGATAGGACTTTTAATTTATTAAAAATTCCCGCAAAATGGGATTGTTAATTAAATTGTTCAAAATTTTTTGAATAAATGAGCCTAAAAGATGTTGGGGCCCGGGGGCTTATAAGTACTTAAAAAATATTCTCTCCAAATCAACATTCTTCTAGAGTCCACTTTGAGGGTCAAAAGATGACTTTTGGCCCCTCAAAATCCATTTTTCCTATTTTAGTGGTATAAAGTGGTGACAGAAATTGAAAAAATTAATAAATGGTGGACAAAATAAATATGTCACCAAGTGGAAATGATGTGGAAAAAAAAAGTGAATTCAAAGACTAAGTTAATGATGACTTGGATAGCCACATAAGAGGGCCAAATCTCAGTGCCAAGTGGAGGGGCAAATTTGTGCTTGCTATAATAGATTTGGGTGACCAAATCCCACCAAATGTGGTCCATATTCAGTTAGAAAGAGGGTCGAGTCCATCAAGTTGAGTGCTGGCAGTCAAAGGGTAGTAAAAATGGGAGTTAACTCCCCTGATCTAGCCATTAACACATAAATAGTGGCCATCTATTACAGCCCACGCAGGCCAGCCAATATCCTCCACGCACAACCCTATACATATGTCATTTATTGGAGGATTATTCATAACAGTTAAGCACAGGTTTTGAGGGAGTTTGTCTCCCATTCTCTACACTCATCTCATATGTGGCTAGCATCTACACCAATGCACATATCTCAAGAAGAATACGCTACCAGTAGAGGACATGCTACAACAGTTTGACTTCACACTTGGGAAGCCCCTGCGCCACATGGAGAATTCAACCCTCATTAGGATTTCCACCGCCATGCCACTTGTCGGATCACTTTTTCATTGGGATTTTGTCCCAAATATGTATAAATAAACCCACAGACCTCTCATTCTCTCATAGTGGGGAAGCTAATGCTTGGGTATATGCTGTGATTTTATTATTGCACATGATAATAAAGAAAAGTCTTTAAAGGTTTTATCTTGGCATGATGTTGGTGATCTTTTCTTGATCCAAGGTATATTTGTGTTCTTTTGAATTGGTTTTGTTGCATTTCTTTTTGTCGAGCAAGGTCCAAATAGCGGCAGTATTACCTAGGAAGAGGTAGACAAGTATTTGACTATCCTCTAATAGTAGTGCAAATTTGAATATATTTCATTGTGTGTTTCTGAATAACACAAGTTATTTTTTTCTCTTTTACAAATCTATTCCTTGAGTTTATTAATTGTTGGATGCAAGTATCTTAAGTGAAGCACATGTTACTTTTGAAAGATTGAAGGTTTGGTGAAATTGTTGGTCATATCAACCAACCTTCAAGAGCTAATGAAGTCATGATCTTGCCACCATTAGGGGCAGCCAAAGACATCCAAAATGAGGACATTGAATCTAAAAAATTCTTCCCTCAAAATTCTAAATTTTTTCTCTTGGTTAGCTTATTTATGGATTCATTGAAAATTTAAGCTATTTGAAGGCTATTTAGTGGCTGACCTAAAGGCCACAAATCAGCTAAGAAGATTTGGTTTAACCCAGCATTTCTTGGCTACCATAGGGTAGAGTTTTATTCAAGTTTTAGTATAGTTAATTTGTTAATTTTTTCTAATTGAGCTTGATCACTAAGCTAGTGGATGCCCAAGCTTGGCCTCTTTCACATTGGGTTTTGCTAACCTTTTTTTCAGGTATCAAGTGCCTCCTAAAGCTTATTTGTCTCTCCTCCTTTGGATTGATATTGGGCAGCAAGGAACTTGCTTCTTGACAGATTTCCTCTACCTAAGAAAGCTGATTTTCATTGCATTTGAGTGGCCAGATTTGCCCTTTTTTGGATTGATATATGGCAGTTGTACTAGAAGACCTAAAACTTCATTTTGAGATGATTTTGGTGCAGCTTTTGAAAGGGAAAGAACATTTGTGGATTTGGACAACAAGGACAAGCAAACTCTCTAACTATTAGACCCTTTCATTGTACCTTCCATAGTGGTTCTACATTCCAAGGATTCTTCATGGATTCCCTATTTTGTAACTCATTTAGACTTATCTTCTCATCCATAAAGGGAGTTCTAAGTTTTGTTGGGTTTTGATCTTATCATTGAGTGAAAGATCAAACCAAATTTTGTAACTATTTCCAATTAACATCTAGTTTGATTTTTTAATCACTTCTAACAATTGGAAGGAGGTATCTCTCCCTTTTGAGGGATCATTTGTAAACTTCCTCCAAAAAAAACTTCCTTTCCATCCCTCATTTCATAAGAGGGAACGAATATAATACAGAGGCACTTGTTCTTGGGAGCTTGGTGACCTTTTCCCCTTGGCATCCCACTCTTCCTCATTTGCGGAAGGTCTCCATGTGATTGATTGAGCGGTTTGTTTTTGTCACTTAACACTAAGTAGATTAAATGAACACTAATTACTTTCATTTTCATTCTCTTTTCTTCTTTCATTTCATGCATTGTAGTTCATATTCTCTAAACATCACATGCAAAATACTTAGATGAGTCTTGTGAACTATTTTAATTTATTTTGAGCATTCCATTTTATTATAGTTTGTATCTTGTTGTATTGCAATTCCAAATCCATTTTCTTATTTTCATAAGTTTCTATTGTTCCTTTTCTTAAAGGAATCATTTATTTATTGAGGTATCTTTATCACTATTTTGGCAATTGCAAATCCTTTCATCTCCTTTTGAGCAATTAGTAGATTTGAATTTTTTTGCACTTAGAGGAAATTAACCTCTAGCTTAACTGGTTGTATAGTTTAATAGGGCTCCTCTTCATCCATTTCTTTTCCAAGCTTGGAAACAATAAACACTCGACTTGCTAAATTAGTTTGGGCATGCCCAATGTTGGATCTACTTGCGAGTGGGTTGACTTGAAAAATTAGTTGGATATTCATTAATGAAGCTAAGCTTCTCCATGTTGGATCTCCTTGCAACCATCCTTATCTTTTTTTGGATAAAGTTTTGGATGCTCGACCCTCAATTCAATTAAGAACCCTAAAGAGCCAACCGGGAACTATGTCTAATGGGAGGAAAAAGGTTCCAAGGTATTTTCCAATGTTAAAGGATACAATAACTGTCTCAGATAATCACAAATTTCTTCTGCTAGAAGTGGCTAGCTAATAGAATGTTTGCAATTCCTTTTCCCTAGGATAAAATAATGCTAACCTAGCAATAGAAAGTTAGGGCTTATAATAATCCATTCATTAACAATACTGAAAAATAACTCTATGCACAGAAAGTTTAGGGGATTCCATCAGTTGTTCACATAATGTGTATAAACAGTGCGGACAATGTCAAAGTTGGTGGGGGTAAGTTCCTATGGATCAACTAACCTCTGTGCTACATCTTTATAAGCCACATAGATTTGTCCCACTGCCTTCCCGACCCATGCACTTTCCTTCTCTCCTACCACCAATAGCTTCAATCTATGGATGATCTGGTATTGCTAACCCTTTTTTTTCCCACCGTGTCTTTTTTTGTTTTTGGTTATCCTCCCAAGTCCCCTCCTTCCACCTTTTTTCCTATTCCAAATCGGGGTTTTCCCAGAGCAAATGATCTATGGTCAGCATATTGAATATGGGAGTGAGATCCATAGGTTCCAGCACTGGCCCTTTTTCGTTCCCGCTGCGTCTTTTTCTGGTATAGATGTACAAGGTTCTGCAGTTACAAATAAGGTTTTACGATACATGCCAATTATTCCTAGACTACAACAGATGTTTCATTGTAAATCTCTTGCACAATTGATGGATTGGCATGCAAAAAATAGGAGTAAAGATGGATTGATGTGAATTCCTGTGGACTCCAAAGCAATGAAACATATAGAGGAAAAATGGCCAAGAAAATTCAAAGATGAACCTCGCAGTATTAGGTTAGGACTTGCAATGGATGGAGTGTGCCCTTTCTCTTTCCTAAGCTCAAATTATAGTGTTTGGCTAGTTGGACTGATGATATACAATATTCCCCCATGGATGAGTGTTAGAAAGGAACACCTTATGCTAACTCTGACCGTTCCAAGAAAACATCAGGTGAAAAAAATGGATGTTTACATTGCACCTTTTATTGATGAGATAAAATTGATATGGAAAGGCATAAGAATGTATGACATATCACGTCCTCCATCAAATAGGTCCTTCATGTTTTATGGCATACTATGTTGGACAATTCATGATTTCTGAGGACTTGGTGTTTGTTCTGGTAAGAGATCAAATAATTTGCATATTCGTAGTACATCATAATTTATTTTCAATTCAAGTTGTATATAAGTATTACATTATTATTGTCTTCTTATGTAAGCTAGTTATTGATTATAGGGATACAAACAAAAGGGATTTTCTCATGTCCAAGATGTGCAGAACAATTTGAGGGGCGATATTCTAAAAATCTACACAAAGTTATTTATGCAAACAACAAGGTTTTTCTACCACCTGAACATAAGTTCAGAAACACCCTAAAGAATCAATTTGATGGAAAAATTGAAAATGAATCTCCTCCCAAGGTTATGGGTCCAGCTGTTTGGGTTAAAACGTATGGAGATGCTGAATCAAAAGCTTGGAACCATTTTTTTCATCATGATCATTCAATTGAGGAACCAGAACAAGTTATGGTTGAAATTCCAAAAGGAATGAAAAGGAAATCCATATTTTATGATCTCCCTTACTGGAAGGATCTATTAATATCTCATTTATTAGATCCTATGCATGTTTTCAAAAATGTCCCTGATTCTAATTTTTGACATATATCTAGCAAAGATAAAGACACTTTATCATCAAGGAGGGATATTGCTCTTTCACGTACCAAATTTGATAGAAGACATTTGTGGCCAAGTAAGGAAAATGAATCATATGCAGAAGCTCCATGGATACTAAAAAGGAAAGAGTTAGATCATTTAAAAAATGTGATTCATTCAATAAGAACACCTACTGGATATGGATCATCATTGAATAAAGCTTTTACAGTAGAGGGACATATCACAGGATTCACAACACATGATTATCACAATTTTATGAAGGTATTAACATCAATTAATTGTTATTCTTATCATTTACTTACTAAAAATTATTTTGATATATTATGATAAATCAATACTAATGAAATATAATAATTTGGTTTGATAGCATATCATGTCACTAGCAATAAGAGGGGATTCATGCCTTACAACTGACTTGAGGAATTCCATATGTCAATTGTTAGCCTTTACGAGGTATGTGGTTGCTTGATATTTACAAGGTTTTACGTGGTATGAAATGTTCCTCTATATGATACAATGATATATTATATCTCATTGTAAATGTCACTAAAAATTCGTTCTAACTTAATGACAATATCTAATTAGGTGGGTGACCTCTAAAGAGATCCATGAGTCTGAAGTGCCAAGATGAAAGAAATAAATCATAGAAATTGTATGTGTATTTGAAAAGGAGCTCCCTACAAGTTTCATGGACCTACAGGTCCATTTACTTATACATCTAGTTGATGACATTGAAATGGTAGGTATCGTTTCAACGAGATGGATGTTTTTCTTTGAGAGATACATGAAAACCCTAAAAAGATATGTTCAACAGAAAGCACATCCAGAGGGTTGCATGTCTGAAGGGTATGTACTAAATGAAGCATTTTTCTTCCTATGTGAATTCCTTGGTAAAGATTTTGAAGATGGTGCACAATTTTGGGATCAAGAATGTGCATCTGATATTATAGATGGAGAAAAGCCTCAAACTAATGGTGTTCAAGAAGTAATTGGTATGTAAAATATTCATTATTATAGCTATTTTAGAATCATTTACTAAATCATTTTGGGCTTCCCGAATTGAAATGATAATATTTTAAGTTTGAATTATACATGTTGATTTTTAATAGGTGTTGATGAAAGTGTTGTTCACAACAAATTTGTCCTCTACCAAATGGAATTCATGAATAAATGGATTGATATGTACGATATAAAAAGGAAAGAAGTGTTAGAAGCAAGGAAACAATTTAAGATATCAAACCCAAGGAATACGACACTTCCCACTGATATTTCTAGTCAATGGGGAAAGAATGCCCAATAGAATGGGTTTCTAAACAAATTCAAAACCAAATAGATGAGGAAGGAATAGATGCAAACATAATAGAAGATGAGATCAGCATGTGCGGAGGATGTGAAAAAAAGGTAAATTTTGAATTATTACAAAATGTTGCTTGAATACATTAATCACACTGTTAACTATTTAACTATGCACAATCATATTTATTTTCACTCAAGTAAATGGCTTGTCACAGGTGAGGAAGTATCTTGCAATGTGGGCATACAGTCATAATTATTGTGTAGAAAGAGTAGATGCAAAAAGACGATCCTTCGATTGTGGGGTCATGGTTGATTTCAAGCAATCAAGTCGAGCAAGTTCAAAAGATAAAAATGTTATTGAAGCCAATCTTCAATATGTTGGAAAAATACAAGAAATTATTGAGATAGATTACCGGTCTTTCAAATGTAGTATTTTTAAATGTAAATGGTATGAAGCATTTAATAGGACACGGAGACATGATATCCATAGTGGATTTTTTTCTATAGATTCATCAAAATACCTACCACAGGATAAGGAGCTTTATGTTCTACCAATTCACTATGAGTAGGCATTTTTTCACTAAAACAATATAAGAAATATAAGAAATAATGGTCTTATGTAATTTTTTAATTCATTTTTTATTATGGATATATACATTCTCATTGATAATAAAATTTGATACCACTGGAGATCTAATATATTTATCTTCTTCACATGTAGGTTTTTTTCTCTGAAGATATTTTGGATCCAAAATGGATATTTGTCATTCATTATGATCCAAGATTAAGGCATATATTCGAAGATGCCTCAATCAATACAGAGAAAAGTAATGATGACCAACCAAATATAGTTCAAGAATCGGGGAACATAGAACAAATTGGCATCAATGATGATGTTCAGCCATAAGACTGAACTAAATGATGGTGACAACATTCCTTTAGCATTATGGAGAAGCGGGGCTAGAGATGTATTTCACAAAATGATAAATTAGATGAGGCAATTCACCATGACAACCAACAATTTCCAAAGGCAAATGATCTTATAGAAGAAGGCAATATTGATGATATACAAAATCAAGATCAAATAAATAGATCTGGTAACATTGATATTTTTGATCTAGAAATAACTTTTATTGATACAGAATATGACGAAGGTGAAGATGAGGATGATCAGAATATGACTTTAGCATAATGGTTTAGGAAGAGTAATATTAATTGCTTGCAAGAACATATGAACATTCACAAAGAAGCATTGGAAGACATAGATGCAGATGATAACATAAATGAAGACTTCTAGATAATTTACAGGGTATGTAATTCATATTTAAATAAGGACAATTATTATGTCCCATTTTGAAATGATTCATTGTTATTTGGTTGTAATAGTCATTTAATTACCATGTTTAGAACTCATAATCTAAATTGGTGTTTTGAATATTCTTATAGGTATACTCATTACTTGATGCAATTAATGTCATTAAAATGTATGTTTGTTAACATGGTTTGTTGGTTGGAAATAACAAGCTCAATTAGTTAGATAAGAGTTACTATGGTTAGTTTCATCTATGATCGAGACAAAATGAAATTAATTTATGTGTGTATAAATTGTCACATATTGTGCATATAGACAAATATAACTTATCGCACAAATATAACTTGTTAAGTTGAATTTATGGAATTAATTAACACAAATATATTAAACTACACTACAATAAAAATTCGAATTATTAAGGATATTTGGATGGGTAATGAAGGTGAATTCAAATTGTCTAATGAGTTTATTCATTTTTGTGATCAATAATAACTTTCCCACATGCAGGTAATATTTTCCCCACATAGGGAATTCCTGATGGAATAGGGTCCCTATCATTGTATTGCTATCGTCGTTATCATCATTTAATCATCATCCTCATTGCCATTGTCATCGTTATCATATTCACCATCGCCACCACTATCATAGGTCATTTTTTGATGAGGATTATCATCATATCTTCCTTGGTTTCTAATATATATATATGATGATAATGATGATGATGAGAAAAAAAATCATTGGTCATAAAAGGTTACCATACATAGACTATCGTTAAAGGTAGATCAAATTATCTTTTTGCACACTTCCAAAACATATGGTTTCTATTCCAAGGTAGATATTGAACACACTGATGAAGCCAACTTTGTCTTGGATGTATCATCCAAGAATTCTGTATATTTACAAGTTCCCCTCTCATTTTCATTGTTTTTTAAAAAGTTAAATATTTTCACACATGATATACTAAATAGTTAATGGACAATACAAATAGTTTCCACTGTTGATATTATTCTACTTATATGCTCCTTGTAACTAAACACAATTATTAATTTTGTCTTGAGAATTAGACTTGTAGCACAAAGAACATGGTTGGGAATCATTTAATGGCTATATCAATTCACAACTACTAACAATTGTTTTTGCTTTATCCTTAAGTTTTGCAACCCAATTTGACTTAAACATGCTTAACAATGAAAAACCATTTGTCAATACTTTAGTGTTTACAAAATTCCTATAAACAACTATCTCTACTTGGTAATCTAAAAAATATCAATAAATTCACAATCTCATATATTGGTTAGAAGAGGCCATCGTCAAAGTGAATCAAATAACAAGAATGATCTATGTCTACTAAAACCTATAATCACATTGTCTCCCTAATAGCAACTAAAAACTTCTATACCCAGTTGTTAAACTTTTGCAACCAACTATAAACCTTCAATAAGAAGTTGTTTTCTAATGAGGATTATTGCCATATCTTCCTTGGTTTTACGAGGAAAAAGAAATAAAATTTCATTGGTAATCAAAGGTAAACCAAATTAATTATTTGCATACTTCCAAAACCAAGGGTTTCGTATCCAAAGTAGATCCTAAGCACATCAATGAAACCAAATTTGTTTTTATGTATCATCCAAACATTATGTACAATTACAGACTCACCTCTAATCCATTGTTTCTAAAAATGTTGAATATTTTCATACATGATATCCTGAACAGTTAGACAATACAAATAATTGCCATCATTATTCTTCCATTTATATGCTTTTTGCAACTTATTTGAAAGCTCAATTTTGTCCCAACAATTATAATTGTAGTACAAAGAACATGTTTAATATATATGATTCGACCAAAAACTAGTTACTACCAAAATTCAACCAAAAAAATATTACTGCATAAAAATAAAATAAAATAAAAAAAAAAAACAAAACAAAAAAAAAAAAAAAACAAAAACAAAAAACAAAACAAAACAAAACAAAACAAAAATTCCCAAATTAAAAATAAATAAATTATCAACTTTTTAAACCAAAATTTAATGATTTTTTTAGTGCTAATACTAACATCACCATTACAACAAGATATTTTTCTAGTGCTAATACTGCCATTACAACAAGATATAAGAGGGATATAATGCAAAAAGTTTAATAATAATATGTATGTAGAAGATGGTCTTCAAACTGGTGAATTCATGAAAATCATTGGGACTACAGTCAAAATAATTGTATGTTATTTACTTTTTGACATCGATTGACAAAATAATTGCATAAATCAGTTTTTTTAAACCAAAATTTAATAAAAACTTTGTTGGTGCTGACATTAGAACCACCATTACAACAAGATATCTTTCTAGTGTTGACAACACCATTATAGTAAGATACCTCAAGAGAGACATATGTAAAAAGTATGATAGTAATGCGTATCCAAAAGATTGTATTGAAACTAGTAATTGTTCATGAATCCATAAGATTGTAAGGTCATTCTCATTATCATAATCATTTTCATCATCATCACCATCATCCTTGTCATCGTTATTGCTATCATTACATTATCATCATAATCAACATTCATGCCATCATCATCAACTCCATCATCATCCTCATCATCATCATCATTATGGACATTGTTTGCAATGTTCATAATTATAGATGTTGTAAGAGATATCCTCAACCCAAAAAATGTGATCAATGCTAGAAAAGGGTTGTTTAGGACACAATGATATAAGTAAGAGAAATAACAACTCTATTTTTGAGAGATGATTGATGATCATCATCATCACCACTGTTATCATCATCATTGTTGTCATCATCATCATTCATGCCATTATTGTTTTTGATGATGACCTAGATGAAAATGATGATAATGATGATGATGATGACACCAAAGATAATGCTTATGATTATGAAAATGATAACATTTAAAAATTGGGAAGATTTGCCAAGGTCATTAGCATCGTCATCATCATAATCATTGCCATCATCATCATTGACATTGTAACCACTATTGTCTTTATCATCATAATCACAATTCATGTCATCGCCATCATCTTCATTTTTATCATTATCAACATTATTGACATTGTTCAATTGTTCATAATTGTCAATGCCATAAGGAATATCATCAATGCAGAAAATATGATGAGCGTTGGAAAAGGGATGAAAAAGCGAACACAGAAATGGGGGCAAAAATAGAAGTAAAATTGGATGAAAAGTGGATGCAACATAAGTAGATGCACAACAACATGAAAAGCCTGACACAAAAGTGGATGCAAAATCATATGCAGTTGTCAATGCAAACTTGGATGCAAACATGAATGTAAAAGTGGAAGCAAACATGGGTCCAATGGTAGGCATAAAACTTGGCACAAATTGTGGTGAAACAATTGTGGATGCAACAACGGACGCAGAAAAGGACACAAACTTAGATGCAAAAAAGAGACAAACATGGATACAAAATAAGATGAAAAAAGGGATGTAAACATGGACACAAATATGGGTGCAACAGTGGACACAAAATTAGATGCAAAAATGGGTGCAACAAAAGTTGATGCAATAGGGGATGCAAATACAAAATATTCGATGCAAACTTGAACACAAAAGAGGGTGAAAATGTGGATGCAAAAGTGGAAGAAATGTGGTTGCAATGGTAGGTGCAAGATATTGCGCAACAAAAGGAGATGTAACAATAGACAAAAAAATGTGCAAAATAAGATACAAAAAGGGATGTAAAAGTGGAAGCAAACATTGATGCAACAGGTGAAATAAAATTGGATGCAAAAAATGGATACAATGGAAGTAGATGCAAAAGTAGATACAAAATGAGATGCAAAACCCAATGCATAACCTTGACACAAAAGTGGATGCAAAAAAGAGATGCAATATTTGATGCAAAAGAGGATGTGAACATGGATGCAAAATTGGAAGCAAACGTCAGTACAACAGTAAGTGCAAAACATGGTGCAAATTGTGGCACAACAAAAGTGGATGTAATGATAGATGCAAAAAAAGAATCAAACTATGATGCAAACGAAGATGTAAAAAGGGATGCAAAAAGTGGACTTTAAAATGGGTGCAACAATGGATGCAAAAGTGGATGCAATAGAAAATGAGACACAAAACCCGATGCAAATCCTGATCCAAAAGTGGATACAAAAGGGGATGCAAAAATAGATGTAAAAGTTGATGAAATCCTAGATGCAAATGAGGATGCAAACGTGGATGCAAGATTATAATCAAAAGTGGGTGCAAAAGGAGGTTCCAAACTACGCGCCAATTGTGGCACAAAAATAGTAGATGCAATAGTGGGCACAATAATAGATGCAAAAGAGGATGTAAATATGGATGCAAAACAAGATGGAAAAGTGGATGCAAAATTATATGCAAAACTAGACACAAAACTCGATGTAAAACTTGGCGCAAAAGGGATGCAAAAATGGATGCAAAAAATGATTTAAAAAAGGATGCAAAAGTCCATGCAAAAGTTGATGCAAGTGTAGGTGCAAAAAGTGGATGCAAATGAGAATGTAAAAGTATGTCAAACAAAATTAGGTGCCAAACTTGATGCAAAACCTGGAAAAAAACCTAGTGCAAAGGATGACACAAAAATTGGCATAAAATTTGGTGCAAAACCCGATGCAAAACCTATTGCAATACCTGGTGCTAAACTTGGTGTAAGATTTGGTGCAAAACTCTATGCAAATTTTGTGTCAAGTTTTGCACCATATTTGATAAATGGATGCAAATGGCACCAAAAATGGGCTGTAGATGCAAAAAAAAGAAGTAAAAAGGGACGCTAATCATAGGGATTTGTTGTAGTGGCAAGTTGTCGAGGAACTTCAACCCGAGCTGATGGTTATGTCAGGTTCTCACAGTCTTGAGGTTAGTTCCAATCCTGATCAAAACTGTGATGTATCTTTCAAGGCTCCTCATCACTGTACCGCACAAATTGAAAACCCATCTATATCTCAAATTTAGCATCTGACACCTGTTTTGCATGACCCCATTGCTCAATCATTGGAGCAATCATACATGGTGAGCTCTGTTGTGAAACGTAAGATTTCTTCTTTCTATATGTCTACCCAGTTTCGAAGTTTGAAAGTTTGTTCTTGTGTGTCTTTGAGTTGCAGTGTGTGCTGAACACCATAATGCTTCCGTGTAATGTTTTACATGTGCTTTTCTTTCATATTTTTTTACATGCATTTTCAAACTTTGAATATCATAGTATCCATCACCTTATCTTAATTATTTTCTATGGTTATTGTTGAATATATTTCTTGATATGCATTCCCTTGCCTATACAAGTGAGCCGATGCATCAGTGGTTACAATGAAAATTTCATTTTACATAGGTCTGGCCTATTATCGGTTACTGTAGGAGTAGGGGTATTTTTTTGTTTTCATTGATTTTTGTTTTGTTTGATTAACTTTCCACCCTGCTCTTTTCTTTTCTTTTAGTTGTAGGATAGCTTTTGCATGAGGTCGGGTTTTCTTTTTGGAGCAAGCATGGTGAAGTTCACGAGGAAGTTTTCATTAGGGGATTTTTAAGGTCTAAAATGGGCCTCCTAAGAAAAATGTACATCCAAAATAAAATTTATAAGAACCAATAGGATTCAACATGATGATGTCAACCATGAGGGATGATTCACCATTGTTGGAGTAAAAAAGTACAAATATTAAAAAATAATAAAATAATAAAACTACTTTTTCAACTCATATTTTCAACTTATCTCCCTTAGTTTTTACTCAAATGTCAAAAGGGAGTACTTGTTGGATGAAAAATTTAATTCCTCATCCAAGGAGTACTCATATTGCATACCTTTCATGGACCCTACTACATGAAAAATGAGAAATACTTGAAAAAACGTGATTGCAATCACGTTTTTCATGTATTTCTCATTTTTCATGTAGCAGGGTCCATCAAAAGTATGCAACATTGGAACTCCTTTGATGAGGAATCAAATTCTTCAGCCAACAAGTGTTTCCACTCAAATTTTGAGTAAACCCACATGGAGATGAGTTGAAAAAACGAGTTGAAAAATAGTTTTGTCTTTCTTCCCTCTAAAATTTGATGATGTAATCTAATCTTATTTTATTATTTCCACTATTATTTTATAATTTCCTTAGGAGGCCCATTTTAGACCTCAAAAATCCCCTACTGTCAACACTTGGTTATTTATTTATTCCCTCTCTTTGCGTGAATATTTCATCTTTTAGTCGATGACACCGCGATGGAGAATATGTTATTTTTTGGAGAAAACTACAGTGGAAGCACGATTCTTGAATCTATAAATAATACTACCTATTCTAATAAGTTTTTTGACTTTCAGTTCAATGTCAACAAAGTCGAGTAGAGTAAGGAGGGGAGGAAAATTTAAGAAATTTTTCTGAGGTATATAGATATCCTTCTATGAAGGGACAACCTCTTCCAGGATCCCTCTTCCACATCATTAAATTAATAAGTTCCTATGCACAATTCTTTGAACAAAAAATGAAAAAATAAAATGAAGGCAAAAGAAGAGAAAGGCTTCCTGTGCAAAGAGTTGAAGCAATCAAATTTGTTGGGGTATTATCCAGGCTTGCTGGGAGTAGAGAAATGTTTGTGTTCTTGAAGTGACTCCACCGGGGTACTGCCCGGGCCTACGGGAAGTGGAGCAACACTAGAGATTAAAACTAAGACTCTGACAATTCTTTTCACTAGTGTATCTATATACTCCTAATCCCCAATCAAAACAACATAGTTTGACTTCGGTTGGTTAAGTGTGTCTCCAATGAATAGAATGGTAGGGAATATATATTTAACGCAAGCTAAGTGAAGAAGCTATGGTGATCAAAGACCTAATAATCATTCCTGAAGAGTTAGACATGTTTTGCATGAGACAAGATCTATACAGAGAGCTTGAGTTCTACGAGTGTGTCACCAAGTATCGTAGCTGCTACAACCACGCCCCAAAATTTTACCCCTGCCTTGATTTTGGAGCCTTCCTTCTATCCACATGAGCTTATCTTCTACTGTTGTCAAGTATTCATGGCATGTTAAAGAATTATCTTTTATGCACGCTTGTGTTAGCTTGTTTTGATCTTGATCTAAATCTTCTAAGTCATAAGCAACCTTCTAACATGACCTTGCAACATTGCTGGCCTTGCCTCCATAAACTATGCAATCTTGGAAGGCAGGCCAAGCTTGCCTCCAAAAACTACGAAAACCTTCTTGGTAGGCTAGTCACGAGGTCAATAATTGCACAGTTCTAGATGGAAGCCCCACCTTGTTGATGGAAATTGTGGAAAGCATCCCTTGAGCTTAGAAACTACGCAATGCACTGAGTCAAGAAGTTACCCAATCCTCAAGGAATTGCACAATCTTTCTTGACAGTGTGCATGCAAAGTTTCCTAAAAAAAAAAAAAAGAGAAAATAAAAAAAAAGAACAAAAATCAACCCTATAAAATAGGGATCCATTAATTAGTTCCCCGAAGGTCACACACTCACTATTTTTGGAACTTTCTGCCAAGTGTCTCTTTTTCCTTGATTTTAGGCATGCACCCCAATAAGTCTATATCTATTTAATTGATGCCCCTATAGGTCATTTTTACATTCAATCTTGGAGCTCAAGGAGATCAAGGAGCCTTCAATGGAGTTTATGGCACTTTTCTGGATGATTTTTTATTTGTCGTATTTTGTAGCCTTTTCCATCACTCTTTGTCGTTTAACTTCTATGAGTGTTGTTTTGCTCACTTATTTTTATGGTTTCCATAGTTTTAATCTATATTATATTTAGCAAGTGTTTTCTTGGTCTTTCATTCACCGTTTACAAGTGTCACATTAGTTTTATTTTTTTCCTATTAGTGGTCATCATTGCGGCGACTCTTCTTGCATGTTTTTTTTGCTTTTGCATGTTAATATTATGCACTTGTTTTGCACTGATCTATCCATACATAGTTGCATCTACACTTTAACATGCACCATCACTCAGATATTTTTGTTTCCCACACTCTCATTAGGCAGATATTCCCTTTCCTTGGCCATTTTTCACCTTTTCCAGCTAGGCATTGCACAAGTCTAAGGCTCAAGAACTCATCTTGGCCTTTGAGAATGCACAATGCGAAGTCTCTCCCATTGTATTCCCAAGTTGGACTGCACATTTCCTAGGATGTAGCCTCAAGTTGCATCAATGGCTACTAGGAATCCACAATACGCAGTTCCCTTATTCAGTCTCCCTCCCTTCACTTCTAGAATTGTGCAATTTTCCCAGTCAATGCATGTGGTTATGCCAATTCGTTACCAACCAAGAAATGATAAAAATTGAATTTATGGCTTCTTTGATTTGTGATAAGATGTATTATATTCTTCACATACACTGTTTCTATATCATATGAATTAAGATGCAAATATCAGGATATCAGTAATCAAATCTCCAAATCTCTTGATTCTTGCTATTTATTCATCTATTTTCCAATTGGTTACCAACCAAGAAACCTTGCAGTTTGAATTATGGCTTCCTTGATTTGTGATACAATGTATTGTATTCTTTGCATATATAGTTTTCTATATATTAAATAAGTAGGTTAGAAATACATATATTCCAAAGAAATTGAGGCAATAACAGATATCATATGAATTAAGATGCAAATGCGGAGGAAATCAATAATTAAATCATATCGTCCATGGAATAAAATGCAAACAAAAATGTTAACACACAAATATAATATCATGCAAGAAATTAACAAATGAAACTCCATAAAGATCAATCACAATTTAAATCTTGAATTTATTAAAGAATGAATGGAGCGCTTAAAATCACGCGGCCTAGATCAATAGGAATATGTACTCAAAAGCATCTAAATATTTAAAGACTAATTTTCTGCACTGATAGTACAAGGAGAACTTGTTATATTTAACTTGATTGTCAATATTCTTAGTAATAGAAGGGCTAAATCTAATGATGAATCATTATGCATCTAGGGCTTGGTATACAGATGATCCACTTTTCTTGTTTGTGAATACTTTCCTTCCTTCATCACGGGAGAAGGAAGTACCATCAATGCCAATCCTAGAATTATCCCCTGCTAGCCGCCCAATTTTCCATTTCAACAACTAGATGAAATCCTCACCAAGAACCAATCTAACTTTCTTCTCCGAAGATTCACACATTTACACCCCTTCTTACATAGATTTACCTTTGAATAAACTCTCTCCACCATAGCTTCGTTGACACCACTGAGTTCTAGGTTAATTTCAACCCTATTTTTAAATCTAATACTTCATTCTAACTCTTCAAGCCAAGCTAAATATGCCTTGGAATTCCCATGATCACCACATCTCTAATGTGAAGGATTTATGGGAAGTAAATTCATAAATGATGAAAAACTAATGAATTAACTGTGCATAAGGAACAATTTTTATTTTATTTGTTTGCCGTCATTTTGTCGAAATATACGAATCTCACCTTTAATGTTAATGAAGGATTTCTAGCAGACCTTTCATTTTCAACTCTATTGGTTGTACCATCCTCCAATTGCATTTAGGTTGAGATTTGTCTATAATATGTAAAATATCCAAAGCATATCCCTTCATCACCTAGTGCTCTATCCATATCTTCCTCGAAAGACCCATAACTAGTTCCCTTGGTGGTGATGGATCCATCTTTATAGGGATGTTTGCAACAATCAACGATTTGAACCTCATCAACAACCATGTTTTACAGAATCCTATCTCTACATTGTTTTGCATATTCATCCTCCTAAGTGTTTTCCTTCATGGAGCTTTTTGGAAAACTTTTCCCCACCCTCAAGAACTTAAAGCAACAATGAGATTGTTGATACCTTGAAAACCTCATATAAATTAAGGGGTATATCCCTTACAAGCCATTGACATGTGTTCTTGAATGGTTGTAAACATCCCCTACATTTTGGTTAAAACAAACCTCAATTATATTGAACTTGGATGGGTAGGGAAAAAGTCATCCAGGTTTTATAATTATATCACATGATCATGTACTTAGCAATTGAGATATAGGTGCAAGGAGTCACCATTTTGTATATGTGAGTGATAGAGAGAGAGTGTGTCTATAGCCTTGATTATTCACCTTAAACTCAATTCATAAATCTAATCATAAAAACTAAGAAAATAAATCCTTTCAATTAATTAATTGAAGACTTTACATCCCTTTTTTTATTTTATTCCTTAAATTTTAATTAATTAGAAACTTTATAAAATAAATAAATAATTAAAACATAATTAAAAAAATTTAATCATACAAAACTATTATATAGTTGAAATCAAAAATATATATCAATAAAATTAAATGTATTTAAAAAATAATTATATCATTGAAAACATAAATTTTAAATATATCATACCTAATTAGATACTAACTTCAAAATAATATTATAAGATGGAATTAGATTTAAATAATTACTTTAACCACAAATGTGATTGATCTACTAATAAGCATATAAATAAATATTTATGTAAACCTCGTGAATTTTACAGAGCTGAGACAAGTAACTAATTACATTTGCATAAGAGAAAACTTGGGGAAATAGGTGAATTTAGTGGGATAATTTTTTCCCATCCAGATGTAATTAGTTTTCAAAAATCTCCATCCCACCACACTATCCTGGCTAATGTAATTGGTTTCCCAAAAATTTCTCCAACACCATACACCATACATTGTCCTAGCGATTTCTCAATTTTTTGATTGAAAACTCTGAAGTTAATTATTTATATGTCACACTTAACTAAGTGGAAAATCTATATGTATCATGGTATATGGCCATATATTGTGACTATCTTACCCGGAAAATATGGTGATTTCCTTTCAAGACTTTGCACTGATATTTTGCCTAATTCTGAGGTTAATTATTTATATGTCACCCTTAACTAAGTGGAAAATCTATAAGTATCATGGTATATGGCCGTATATTGTGACTATCTTACCCGAAAAATATGGCGATTCCATTTCAAGACTTGGCACTTGATATTTTGCCTAAGAAATCTAGCACCTGATATGGTGATTTACATCAAGTTGAGAATAAATTTTCAGACCTCTGAAGCAACTAAATCAATGGGTATTCCATTCAAGGATGGTGAGTTATACCAAACTGCGTTTTCACCATCGACCTCTTGTTCCCTCCCTCTCAGGTCTTACACATCACTACAGAAACATTCCCTAATAACCCTAAAAAGAGAGAAATGTAACAAGCCCTAATAAAGTAGGCCACACAACACGCCATGAAGAAAAAGCAACCATGTTAAACTTTGATCAAAATAAACAAATATCAATGATCAATATTGGCATTGCCATCATCATAAGTGAAGAGGGGGTTAATGAAAACTACGAGCGGGATATCGCCTTTGGATATGCTTAGTAACGAATGTTATCCCGGGTGGTTGGGACGGTTCATTAATGAACTCCCCACCCATGTTCAATTTGCGATTGATTCTCAATATGTTGTTGTGGGTTGACGTAATGATGATGTACATTTTTTTTGAAAAAAAAAAGAAATCCATGTAGAGCCAACAAAGTGAAAGATTATGCCATGTTATTAATTAAATAAAATTATAAACAAATTTGACACTCGTTATTTAATGGTTTTGAAACTGAAAATCTATTCGTAAACCTTTGATATTATTGATAGGATTAGATGGTGTATTAGATTAAGAATATTTTTACTATGTAGATTATTACTAATTATAAACAAATTTGACACTCGTTATTTAATGGTTTTGAAACTGAAAAGCTATTCACAAACCTTTGATATTATTGATAGGATTAGATTGTGTATTAGATTAAGAATATTTTTACTATATAGATTATTACTATTATTGTATAAAAAATCTTAATTAAATTTTAATGGTATTAATAATATTTAAATATAAAAAATAATTATGAGGTTAAAATATATTTTTCATTAAAAAAAATAATTTTAATAAGTAAAAGAGTTATAGTATTTTGTATTAAAATATATATATTTTTTTCAATTTACCATGGATTAAGAAAATCTTTTATTTGCATAATAAAAAGAGAAATTAACAAAATTATATTTTAACAATGTAAAATTTAAAATTTAAAAGTTATTCATTTTCATTTTATAATTTTATTTGAGTATGCTCAATGCATATATAATGTCAAGTTAGTTTTGTTTAATAAAAATAATAAAATCTTTAAAATAAGAGACATAGAACCCAAAGATAATGATATAAGGTAACACATAGACTTTCAAACATATGTATAATAAAATGGAAAAGAACAAAACAGAGAGAGCATCGTTGTAATATGTATGTTATTTCATAAGTAAAAATGAGAGGAGGAAAATAGAGAGAACATCCTTGTAATATGACAGAAGTATGAATACATCTTAATAAATATATAATATGATATTTTTCTTGAATAATAAATACTTATTTCGCATAAGAATACAATGCACACGTTTCACTAAAACATTTAGAGACAATTCTTCTTTATGATATGTGTTGTGATTACAATATTTATTTGGTGAGGTAATTTGGTACAACAAACTATTAAGCTATTTAGGAAATCCATACACTCCATGAAATGGTTGTATGTGAGGGGGCATTACCCAAAGTCTAGCTTTATCCTGAAGTATCATCATACACACAACTCCACCAAATCCAATCCCTATTCCTAACTCTACTGCACTTAATGACACATGTTAATTCACATGACTCAACCATCCCCAATATCTACTAATAGTAGTGCTTCTTGGCTGCACTCCGCTTTTCGTACATGGTTGTAAAGGATTCCCGCATAAACATGCGTTTCCTTGAAATTAAATCACATTGAAAGTGTCAAATTGTGTTCCTTTTGGGATTTTTCCACAAAGTCTATTACATGAGAGATCCAATGATGCCAACATAGTTAATGCAGTGAGCTCCTAAGGTATACTTCCATTTAAATTATTGTCTGACAAGTCCGATTCCTCCAAAGTATGTATCTTACTAAGAGATTTGGGGATTTGACCTGTTAAATCATTTCTAGATCAATTCAATAACCTCAAGCTACTTAGACTTCCTATGCTTGAAGGTATTTCTCCAATAAGACTATTGTTGGATAGGTCAAAAAGGATGTTTGTGGCCAACACATATGTGAAAATATACTCACCACATCAATCATGGAATTGTCTCTATTACTATTTGAGTAATACATAGAAATTTGAAACTTTTTGTTACATTATTTCCAAACCTCTTCTAGGAATAAAGGATTGACCTGCAAATTACCAATAGATTGAAATTGCTTCCAATAGAGCTTTCGCCAAGATTAACCTCACTCCCAATGAAATCAATTTGTTTCACTACTTGTTAATTCTCCTTTTAATAACTTATATTCACCATTTCTAGCCATTTTCCCCATAATGATCAGGTTTTAGGAAGAAACTGAAATATCATGTTAGAAAGGGAAACATTTGGATGCACTAACCTTACATCATCCTCTTTTAGCTAGTTGAAAGAAATAGAGGCTTATGCATTTCACCATCATCCAAAATGCTAACTAAATTTGTTGAGAGTTTCTCCTAGTTTCTTTGCAACTCTCTAAGAGACAACAAAAAACACAAGGACATAATCTAAATATATTATATGGTTTAAGAAAAGAGATGTTCCCAATTTTATTCCTTTTAGAACTCATATCCTTTTTTCCCCTAGAATAGCTTACATAGCCCTTCAACCACTACCCAAGAAAACAATGTAGGTAATGGATATCTCCATCTTTGTCCTTTAATGGGTTTTAAGAAATTCATTGTTGATCCATTTATTAAAAGTGAGAATCAACATATTAAGATAGAATCCATAAGAAAACTGCCAAGGAGATAAAGAACCATTCTTCTCAAATACAACTGCTTTTCTCTATCACATTCTTTGGATAAGTTTGCCTTCTATACTAATGTAGTCTAGTTAACTCACTTAAGGGTGCATCATATGTTTTCCATTCTAATATAACTATATTCATATATTATGCTTCCTCTAACGTTGTATAATTGAACCTGAATGGACTACATGGTTTGATATCCACATTTTCAACCTACAATGGGATTGGGTGATGATTTGATGCCCATGCTATCTCCATTTAGGATATTATTCCTTTTGGATTTACCATAATGGATTTTAACACCAAAAGCCTATATAATATTTTTGTAACTCTTCCATCCATTATTCTCATATATTTTCATATGGAAACCAATTTGAGTAGCTCCATATCCACGAAAACAACCTCCTTAATATTGTTCAAAAGAAATCTACTAAAGAATTTCCCGAGATACTTTTGCCCATATCTCTATTCCTTTGATGGTGAATTTTAAATTCCCACCCAAAAGAATATCCCTAATTCAAATTCCCTCCCTTAAGAATTTCCCTAATTTTTTAGAAAACCATACCCTAATTTTTTATTTTTACATGACATGATCATGGACTTAGAAATTGACATATAGGTTCAAGGATTAACCATTTTGTATATGAGAGAGAGTATAGAGTTGATTATTCACTTTAAACTCAATTCATAAATCTAATCATCAAAACTTGGAAGAAAATAAATCCTTTCAATTAATTAATTGAAAACTTTACATCCATATTTTGTTTTATAATAAGAAAAGTATAATTGAAAACATAATCCTTAAATTTTAATTAATTAGAAACCTTATAAAAAACTTAATTATAGAAACCTAATTAATTTTTTTTAATCATACTAAACTATTATATAATTGAAATTAAAATTACATACCAATAAAATAAATATATTTAAAAAAATAATTATAAAATGAAAAAAACATAATTTTTAAATTTTAAATTATATTTATAGTTAGACACTTATTTCAAAATAAAATTATAAGACCAATTAGATTTAAATAATTACTTTGATCTTATAACAAATTTGCACAGTTACATTAATAAATATAGTTGATATACATCTTAAATATATAAATAAATCTTTCTGTAAACCTTGTGAATTTTATAGAACCAAGAAAATAAATAATTACATTTACATAACAAAAAACTTGTGGAAATAGATGAATTCTGTGTGATTAAGTTTTTCCATATAAATGTTATTAATTTTCAAAACTCTTCATTGCACTAAACTATCCTAGTTAATGAAATTGGTTTCCAAAAATTTCTCACCACTATCATGGCAATTTCTCAAATTTTTGATTGAAATTTATGAAGTTAATTCTTTATATGTCACACTTAACTAAGTGAAATATTTATAAGTATCATGTTAAATGGCCATATATTGTGACTATCTTAAGCAGAAAATATGGCGTTTTCCTTTCAAGACCCCCTCTCATGTCTTGAAAAATTCCCAGAACGTAATAAACCCTCATAAAGTAGAATAGACGGTGGACCATGAAGACAAAGCAACCATGTTAATATTGCTATTACCATCATCATCACGAGCAGAATATTGCCCTTGGATACGCTTATTATCTGTGTTAGATATACTAATCATCAAAACGATATGCCCTATATTCCTGCAAATTCTCAATGCGAGATGAGATTTATTAGTTTTTTGTTAAATGAAATGGCGTAGCGAGTGATTGGTTAATGAAATGATGTCAAGCGATGTCAGTGTATTGAACAGATGTGCACGACTATCCATTGGCCCCACAAATCCATGTAGAGCAAACACAGTGGAAGATTATGCCACGTTATTAATTGAATAAAAATTATAAATAAATTTGATACTACGTAGAAAACTTAATATTTATAATCTTGTGAGATTATTCATTGGATTGTATTTTTAGTCCCTGCCCTCAGGTATGGACTATAGTAATCGAAAATGAAGGAGATAGCATTATTTGAGCCGTTTTTACTTTGGGTTTATTAGCGATAAACAAAGTTCTTAGAAAGATATTAATATATCGTAGTCGTTTTTACTTCGGGTTTATTAGCGACGGGTTCATTAGCGATAAACAAAGTTTTTAGAAAGATATTAATATATCGTAGCCGTTTTTACTTCGGGTTCATTAGCGATAAACAACATTCTTAGAAACATATTAATATATCGTGTTATTTGACCTCTTCCCGAGGACCGAAGCTGGACCGAAGCTAAAACAATAAGTTATAAGTTATTTTTGTTTGTGTGATATTTTCAAACTTGTAAATCCTACCACCTAAACATGTTAGCATTATGTAAGGAAATTAAATGTTAGCTCAGCTCTACCACCTCTACATATGAACATATAAGCATCCGCAGGTTTTGCTGGTATATATGAACATATAAGCATCCGCAGGTTTTCCTGGATACACCTGGCTACCCACATGGCAATTTCACGGCACATCTATACATGTGGGTGTTGCTGCTTCTGCTGCCTTCAAATCCAGATAGGAGGGCCTCAAGAATACAAACAGCACGGGCAGCAGCAGTTTGATCATTTGACTTGCCATGAAACAGCACGGGCAGCACCAGCAGTTTGATCATCTAGCTTGCCATGTTTTTAACAGCAACAATATGCACCAGCAGCGCAAGTAGCAGAGAAAGCACCACCACCTGAGTAAAAAGCACCACCACCTGAGTAAGCACCAACAACACAAGTAGCAGAGAAGCACCACCACAGGTACCTGTCGCCTATGCTGCCATCTGCGTGAATGGCTCTGCACCGGGAGCCACCACTGCGTGAATGGCTCTGCGCCAGGAGCCAGCCACCATTGCTTGATGTGGTATGCGAGCTCTAAATAACTTCGTGTTACGAGCTTATACTTGACTATGTCCTTCAACCTAAAATACCAGAATGCGGCTGTTACAGGCTGGGTTCCAAGAGAGTCGGCTGCCAAGTTCTTTCTCCTTAATTTTGCTTAGATGATCTGTCAATTGCAGCGGCTGCCTTTTTCTTCCCAGAAAGGTGAGTATAGGGCTTCGCTCTAATCCTAAATACAGATTTCAACTGGCCTGTGTGAACCCAAAATAAGTATTCGCTACCACAGAAGTTGAGAATTAGGGTGAGGTGTTGCCCTAAACAACCTTAGGAAGAGGAAACCAGCCACCGAACGTAGCTTAGAATGCCCTTTCTGCCCCGTTGAGGTTTCACTGGTCCAAACTGAACTCCTGAACCTCCAGCGATTTGACTTTTGGACTCGGTTAGAGCACCACTTGGCTTAGGTGGACTTTGCTGCATGACCAGCACGTTGGTAGCCACAGGGTTCCACAGGTAGCCTTCGGTTTTTGGGTAGAGAGAATCCTCGGTGGCTACAAAGAAGAGATGACTTTCACTGCCTAGAAACTGAACTCGTTGAGCTAGTAAATAACCATAGAGAGCTCCTTGGCTAGAACAGATTCAAATTGCTTTAAGAGAATATGTTCTTACAGGACAAAGAGAAAAAGAGTGACTTCAAACGGGCGAGGATGCTACCTTAGATACGTGTGTGCCTGCCTGCAGAATACATGAAGGCGCCCATGTTGGTTCAGACAAACACCTTGATGCAGGGCTACTGTAACATCACACCCAACTTGCCTCTCAGAAGAACAATCACCACCTCAAAGGAACAATCACCGCCTCAGGGGATCTGGTTCCCCTCTCCTACATTGTCGGAGTGATCATCGCTCGCCCCAACTCAAAAGCCCTCTCGCCTCATTGCGACCTATTGGATGTCATGGACACTCTCCACAAAGGCGGCTTCAGAAGTTGGCTAGGATGGCTCGAATAAACCCGGGTTGGGAGATGAAATGAAACTGAGCTGGACTTGGACCTGCTTGCTGCTTCGACGTTGGGACCTGAAGAGAGGTGGAGCCACGAAAAGATATGGCTATGGCACAAATGATAGGAAATAAAACTTATAACCTTATTCAATGACATTGGTCAAAAATGCATGTGGAAATATTTTCATAGATTGAATGCACTTTCTTTAGAAATTGTCTTTCTTTTATAAAATTATAGGATATCTTTTCAACTACATGCTCTCGACGAGATTCAGCAGTAATCATGAATGCGAATCTTTCCAAATCGTGCAATCGCTTAACTGCAAGTCCAAAAGATCCTGGCTGTTGAATTCAGTTCTGCGCAGCTCAATAAAAACTAAGGGCCCTTAGTTTGGTAAAGTAATCCCTCAGAGCAAGCAGGCGTTGAGCTGGTTGACCGGTTGTAAGGATACGTTGCATCTACTGCAAAGCTTGTTGATGGAGATTGTCCGACTCGTATGGAGATTGTCTGACTCGTATGTCCAGGCACACCCTCCTCGATTGTCATATGTTGTTAAGTTCGATTGTCATATGTTGTTAAGTTTGGCACTCTTGTTTTATTTACAGGCCTAATAGACCACCTGTAGCTTACCCAGTCTTCCACAACATCCTCATCGAGTGATGAGGCAGGGCGCCCATGTGACACGTCAGGGTACCTTGGTAAATGTTCAACGACATCAATTTGTTCCCTGGTGATCTACTGTGCAGCTACATTTGCAACCCTAATTCATCGCATTACCCTAAGTCCTCCTCACATTTCGATTCTTCCACCGTGTTAGGGGTGAGGACTTGCAGAGGTAATCTGCCTGGTTATCATATAGATGCCACTGCATCTCTATATTGGTCATTCTTCATCGCTGATGGTATCATTTCCTCTTCAATTGCGACATAAGGTTGAGAAAGGTAACAATTACAAGTATCGCCTTTAACAAATTCAGGGTTTTATATTGATTAATTTACATTTTTTTTTTTGCATTCTGGTTTCCAACAAAACAATTTATTTGGGTCCATAATTGGTAAGAGGAGGTGGCTACCGGTCCATGTTGGGGTGGCCTCATCTCCGGTGTTTACAAATGGGTTTTGATTTCTTTATGCCGAATATACAGGTACCAACTGTATCCTTTGGTTTGGTGGTTTTTGTATAACAGCGTAATTTTTTGTACAAGGTTTTCATACTAACTCATTTCTCGTCTTGTTCTGGGCATATCCGAAGATGGCGCCAAGCTCTATTTCTGATTCTTGCATTTTCTCATAGCTAACAGCCTCTTAGTGGTTTCTCATTTTCTAGTCTTTATCTTCATTCAAGGATTTGATTCTTACTGCGTTTTCTTTTTCTTTTCCTGTATACTCTTGGATGCACGTATCCATCTCTCACGGGTCTAAGATTTGAGTACCATGTGACCAAGGTTTCTTTCTCTGATTACTTATGGGTCAACCTGAATTCTTCTCAAGGTCGGTGGAATTTCGTCATCTCGTTGGAGTTTTGGGACCACAATGTTGTCCAAGCTCCTGGAATGCCTGATAAACTTCATCACTGCCTGCAGCTCCTTACTCCACCAATCAGGTCTTTCTTCTGATGGTGGGTAAGGCCAATCCCGATCAGCTTCAAACAGGTGATGAAGCTTTGCAAATCTAGAAGCACCCATATTCTCGGAAACAATTTCCTTCCCCTTAGCATGAAGTTCATTAGCATCTACATCCTGTGCAGAGGATTCAGGCTGCCTTTTTGTGGGCTTATCACTATCTACAACAACGATATCCATCTTTCTCCCAATGCTTCCTTCAACGTGATATTTGTGCTTAGATTCCGTTTTACTTGCATCATCTGAAGCTAATTCCAATTTCGACCCCATGATCTTGGCAAGGTCCTGGCTTTTCAAAAGGTCTTGGCTTCTACCCATCAGCTCTTGGCTCCTTCCAAGGTCTCCGCTGAACATATCATGATGTAAATACATATCATCGTCCTTGAGTCTTGCAAGTCCAAAGTCTGCAATACGAGCACTGAAATTGTCATCTAATAGCACATTGTTGGGCTTTACATCTCCATGGATGATGGGCGGATCACAATCAAGGTGCAGAAATGCCAGAGCCTGCACAACATCAACGATAATATTGAATCTCTTCTCCCAATCCAACTTACCAGGCAAAGTCAGATCATCCTTCTCAAACAAAGCTTTCTGCAGGCTCCCGTTCTACATATATTCATAAACGAGGAGCCTCCTCTTACCATCTACACAGTAACCCAAAAGGCTAACGATGAAAGGAGAGTGCAACCCGCCTATGATGGCCATCTCGTTCTGAAACTCTCGTTCACCTTGCAGGGACAAGGCATCAAGTTTCTTGACAGCCACCTCCTTGCCATTGCGCAAAACTCCTTTGTAAACAACCCCAAATCCTCCTTTCCAAACAACCCCAAATCCTCCTTTCCCTAGCTTCATCGAATCGTCAAATCGTCAAACGAGCTGGTAGCACCCTTCAATTCCCTATAACTGAACCTCTGAAGCTTAACTCGCGAAAAATCATAGGGATTGGTTCTGCTGCTCTTCACACGACTGTAGTACAAATACACAAAGAACACTATGAGTACAAACATGCCCAACCCAAGTGCTCCGAGCCCAAGAACCAGGGTCTGGTTATTGGCTCCAGAGTCATGTTGGTTAGAGTCTTCTGCCTTTGGTTTTAGTTGATCCGGGTGGATGCTCTGAAATGAGTAGGCTGATGATGGAGATCCCACGGATCGTTGTGGGTATAACTTTCTGGATGACATCTTGCCTACGTAAACCCAGAGCTCATAACTCTTCTTCATTAATAGTTCAATAAATGAATGCCTTATCCTTGTATCCAATCATGGAGATAAGCCTAACTCCCTGCATTAATTCAAAATCCCAGTTGTCCATACCTGAAAATGATTCCACAGAAAGAAAGGAGCCTTCAAGTCATTGATGTCTGTAGACCATCATAATAGAACTGCACCTAAAAACAGCCTAATTATCTGCTTCTTGCACCATAATCTCAACAGTGTAGCCAGATGAAGAGGGAGGAGATTTTAAAAGCAGGAGGGGTTCAGATTAGAACCCCAAGTTTGGAGAAACCTATTAACCACAATGACTTGACAGAACTCACATTTTGAAAGAAGGGTTGACTTATTGTCCAGTGGAAGAAAGCAAAGCAACATATATTCAGAAGTTCACGATCAACCTAGGCCTGTGGGAAGCAGAAACAAAGATTTGAAATTGTGTGATGAAATTTTTAATGAAATGAAGCAACCTACCCACCAACTCAGCACGGATGACAAAGATTGAATGGACAATATACATTCCTGAGGACATACATCAGTGAATATTTATCTACAAGACTGAGGATTGGAAGTTGGAATGGAGTTGGGGAATTAGAATAAGAAGATAGGGACGACAAGCATAGCAAAGATCTAGGCAGTCAGGTAGTTGTCAAAAACTCTTGGATGCACGTATCCATCTCACTGGTCTAAGATTTGAGTACGATGTGACCAAGGTTTCTTTCTCTGATTACTTATGGGTCAACCTGAATTCTTCTCAAGGTCGGTGGAATTTCGTCATCTCGTTGGAGTTTTGGGACCACAATTTCTATAAGAAAAAATGTTTTCTTACCTATGCTACCGACAATAGGGTTCAACATTTCCGTTGAAAACCCTCAAGGCTAGATGCATTTGTTGCCTGTACTACGGGAATCTTCCTAGTGTATACTTGTCTATGATACTTTGCATGGCAGTTTATAACCAGCCTTTCTTGTACTTTGGCCCTATATCTACCATGATTGACTCTATTTTAGTTTTGGTACTGAGTTTATCTGATTAATTTATTTTGGTGGAGGAGGAGTGCACGTCCTTGGCTTATGTTAACTTTACAAACATATTTAAAATACATTCAATTATTATGATGTTAATGGGACTGTGTTGATATCACGATGAGGGACTCCCTTAGTGTTCTGCTTTTATCTGTATAACGAAGATATTATTTCTGCTTTTATATATGGTTCTGTGATACACAGTTATTTCTATGGCAATAAACAGTCCTGTGGAAAAAAGTTATTTCTTTACTGATATGTTGCGTCTGTCAAGATTTAATGATTCCAGAATAGTTTACTATTTATTACCTATTGGATCACTATTATTCTTCAACTTCCGGTTTCACACATGCACCATTGGTTTCTCCTTTTTCCTAAATTATAAAAGAAAACCCACGGAAATTATATGTGGAGTATTTTTCATTCTTTTGATCACGTTGAAATGTTGAGTTTAATACCATCCCTTTAGATGTTAACCTACCACATCTATCTAATAGCGTAGTTTCCACCTCTCTTTGAATTTTCTAGGCTTTTCTTTAACTTTACTCTCGTCAGTTTTTCTCATGGAATTAGTGTACTGATTCATGATTTCCCCACTAGGGTGGTTATCATCTAGAACCTCTTTCCCTCTCCCTTTTTCTTCCCCTTGATGCTGTCCAAGCTCCTGGAATGCCTGAAAAACCTTCATCACATGGTCCTTAGTGCTAAATTCTCGACTGTCATCATGTTTCCTTGACAACCAATCTCTACTCCATGGTTTCTTCTTTTGAATCTCCTTGTTATGGTTGTCCGAAGGCACTGCCTGCAGCTCCTTACTCCACCAATCAGGTCTTTCTTCTGATGGTGGGTAAGGCCAATCCCGATCAACTTCGAACAGGTGATGAAGCTTTGCAGATCTAGAAGCACCCATATTCTCGGAAACAATTTCCTTCCCCTTAGCATGATGTTCATTAGCATCTACATCCTGTGCAGAGGATTCAGGCTGCTTTTTTGTGGGCTTATCACTGTCTACAACAACGATATCCATCTTTCTCCCAATGCTTCCTTCAACGTGATATTTGTGCTTAGATTCCGTTTTACTTCCATCATCTGAAGCTAATTCCAATTTTGACCGCATGATCTTGGCAAGGTCCTGGCTTTTCAAAAGGTCATGGCTTCTACCCATCAGCTCTTGGCTCCTTCCAAGGTCTCCGCTGAACATATCATGATGTAAATACATATCATCATCCTTGAGTCTTGCAAGTCCAAAGTCTGCAATACGAGCACTGAAATTGTCATCTAATAGCACATTGTTGGGCTTTACATCTCCATGGATGATGGGCGGATCACATTCAAGGTGCAGAAATGCCAGAGCCTGCGCAACATCAATGATAATATTGAATCTCTTCTCCCAATCCAACTTACCAGGCAAAGTCAGATCATCCTTCTCAAACAAAGGTTTCTGCAGGCTCCCGTTCTGCATATATTCATAAACGAGGAGCCTCCTCTTACCATCTGCACAGTAACCCAAAAGGCTAACGATGAAAGGAGAGCGCAACCCGCATATGACGGCCATCTCGTTCTGAAACTCTCGTTCACCTTGCAGGGACGAGGCATCAAGTTTCTTGACAGCCACCTCCTTGCCATTGCGCAAAACTCCTTTGTAAACAACCCCAAATCCTCCTTTCCCTGGCTTCATCGAATCGTCAAATGAGCTGGTAGCGCCCTTCAGTTCCCTGTAACTGAACCTCTGAAGCTTAACTCGTGAAAAATCATAGGGATTGGTTCTGCTGCTCTTCACACGACTGTAGTACAAATACACAAAGAACACTATGAGTACAAACATGCCCAACCCAAGTGCTCTGAGCCCAAGAACCAGGGTCTGGTTATTGGCTCCAGAGTCATGTTGGTTAGAGTCTTCTGCCTTTGGTTTTAGTTGATCCAGGTGGATGCTCTGAAATGAGTAGGCTGATGATGGAGATCCCACAGATCGTTGTGGGTATAACTTTCTGGATGACATCTTGCCTACGTACACCCAGAGCTCATAACTCTTCTTCATTAATAGTTCAATAAATGAATGCCTTATCCTTGTATCCAATCATGGAGATAAGCCTAACTCCCTGCATTAATTCAAAATCCCAGTTGTCCATACCTGAAAATGATTCCACAGAAAGAAAGGAGCCTTCAAGTCATTGATGTCTGTAGACCATCATAACAGAACTGCACCTAAAAACAGCCTAAATATCTGCTTCTTGCACCATAATCTCAACAGTGTAGCCAGATGAAGAGGGAGGAGATTTTAAAAGCAGGAGGGGTTCAGATTAGAACCCCAAGTTTGGAGAAACCTATTAACCACAATGACTTGACAGAACTCACATTTTGAAAGAAGGGTTGACTTATTGTCCAGTGGAAGAAAGCAAAGCAACATATATTCAGAAGTTCACGGTCAACCTAGGCCTGTGGGAAGCAGAAACAAAGATTTGAAATTGTGTGATGAAATTTTTAATGAAATGAAGCAACCTAACCAACAACTCAGCACGGATGACAAAGATTGAATGGACAACATAGATTCCTGAGGACATACATCAGTGAATATTTATCTACAAGACTGAGGATTGGAAGTTGGAATGGAGTTGGGGAATTAGAATAAGAAGATAGGGACGACAAGCATAGCAAAGATCTAGGCAGTCAGGTAGTTGTCAAAAACCCAATACATCCATTTCTTCTGCTTAATAATGAAATTTAAACGCATGGGACTGGTAGCTTGGTAAGTGGGTAACAGCTAACCCTAACCTAAAGCTTAGAGCCTTAAGAGTTAGCTCCTCAAAGTCATAATAAAATACATCTTGGGTTGCTCAACTTGACAGCAACAGCAACACACTAAGTTCCATTGACCTATTCCCAAGGCTGAAACGTTATCTCCATCAATTTGTTTCTTTCTATTTTTGAATTTCCAGATTCAAATCAAGTATATTATTAGACATTAACCTTTTTATCAGATCCTTGTAAATTTCCCATCTTCCCAATATCCCACTACACAGATTGTTCATGAATTTGGATCTTTCCTAATTCACCCACTTATAAATCAAGAATGGCAAATCAAATATAACTTTCTGAGCATCAACATACACATGAATCCCGTCCATCCATAATCAAATTTACTTTTTGATCATCATATTTATCTGCTTACAAAATCCCAAACACAAAGTACAAGCATAATTTACTTCTTTACTGTCAATGGATTTGCTTTGCGAAGGCAGTCAACTTCATATTGTGTTTCCAACCTGTCCTCTGCTGTGAAATTGAAGAACATGCCAGGTTAAAGCTATCACCATATTTTGATCATCTCCATTTACATAAATGGAGAATGGTGTTGTGGGCAGAGAATGAGGTCTGTGGATCAGTCCCCACAGAGGATGCTGATAATGATTCAAAATGAGGACGAATGTCAAAGAAGTTTAGGCTTGCAGGCCCTGCCATCCATGTGCTCTCAAGTACACGAAACTTTCATCTCATAGACTGCAAGCAAAAAAATCTGAACATACTGCCCCGCAGAAAGGAGACTCTACGTATGAGATTTCGCCATTTCTGTTCTGTTCTTTTGCTCTGGACATTTTCTGTCTCCTTTTTAAAGGAGATCTCGCCATTTTTTTCGGCCAGGGTGGAGTCAATTTATGCTCAAGCTAATAGTAAACTTCTATTGATTGCAAGCATGCCACATAGCTCAACTGACTTGAACTTTCCTCTCCCCTTACAACAAGAAAATAAACAAACTTCCACCTTTACTATCACAAACAAAGCCAAAGCCTTAGCCTATGCCTATGGATCCCAACCTCCATTAGGTGCTGCTTCATTATCTCAACAAAAACAAACTGGATCCTGACTTCCTCAGATTTCCTTGTGCACAAATTTGGCTTGGGATTAGGCCTAAAAAACAGAGAAAATCGTGGAAATTAATCGTTTCCTTGCCGAATTGACCGGCGTAACAAATGGTTTCAAGTCGTCGTGGAAATTAATCTTTTCTATGCCTAATTGAGTGGAGTGAGCTGAGAAATCTTAGAAGAAACAGAGAAAATCTTTTCTACTCCTAATTGAGTGGAGTGAATTGAGAAATCTTAGAAGAAACAGGGAAAATAAAGAATGACAAATTGTTTTAAGTGGTCGTGGAAATTAATCGTTTCTTTGCCGAATTGACGGGAGTAACAAATGGTTTCCAGTCGTCGTGGAAATTAATCTTTTCTACGCCTAATTGACTGGAGTGAGTCGAGAAATAAGAAAAGTTGTATGTAACTTGTTGCTATGGTAATACTGTAATTCACAATAATAAATTCAATGAATTACAAGATTATAAATTTAATGAATTACAAGATAATTACTATAAATAGATAAATTAATCAAAGATCAAACTATGGATATTTCAATTTAAATTTGACAACTTATGTTTGTTTTTAAATTTGACAACTTATGTTTGTTTAAATCATAAATTGTAGAATTCTATTGCATATAGTTTATATAGTTTCGGGTTAACTTCTTATTTAAAAAAATACACATAATAATTATTAATGTGGTTGATATAAATTTATTCGTGTATATCAACTACATTAAAAAATGCGGTTATATATCTGTTTTATATAAGTTTATTGGCTTATATCAACCATATTAATAAATTAATAAATGTGGTTGTGATAGTATATAAAACAACCATTAATGAAAAAGCTCCATAACAATTAATATTCATAACTTTCCTTCTTTAAAATAAGCCAAAAAAAATCTTAATATCAATATTCACAACTTTCATCCTTTAAAATAAGCCAAAAAATTCTTAAATCTAAATACAAATTTTTAAATTCTTAAATCTAAATACAAATTTTTCAGAGAACTAACATGCTATCATGATTCATCAAAAAAACCCATATCAATGCCATATCACTCTCTAAAATTAATTAGAGAAATGAAGAGCATTCCATATGAAGCACATAGACATTTTTAATAAAACTGACACTAGTTATGATTTCAACTTTACCTTCTTCCCAATTTGATGTTTTCTAATGTCCCCATCAGTCAATTTTTCAATAAGATCATTAAAAATTTATCGTCATCATGTTCTTCGAATGGTGGGTTGATGCCATCTGATCTTTTCACTGAGTTTTTCTTTTATTACTTCAATTTTAGTTACTTAAAGATTTCTAGGATTGTGATACCTCCTATTTATTCGTCACGGTTTTTAATAGGAAGATTTGCAAAGTGGTTTTTAATAGGAAGATTTGCAAAGTTATAATATAGAGACAATATTGGTTATAACTTATATTATTACTATTTTATAAACACATAGGTAATAGGTTTTTATTATCAAAATCAATTTTAATTTGGAAGCTAAATATAAAGTTAATATGACATACACATGAATAAAATATTAATAAATTATTAACAAAATTAATTTCTTTTAAAATAAACTAACATATAATATTTATCATTAAATTTTATGACCTGAAATATTAATTTCATAAAAAAATATGAACTCTTTTTAAAATAAATTATAGATACTAAATCCAAAACCTGTAAAAATAACTTTACATTATAATAAAATGTCATAGAAATATTAATTTACTGTGAATTATTACCAGTTATTAAATCAACCATCATAGAAACCATTGGAACTATCTCAATACCTTCATGATCATTAAGTCAAAACTCATAACTCAAAACTCATAAATTGGCATTACTCGAAATTCAAAATTTAGAACCACCATTCCCTAAACCACATTAGAAAGTGAGGCAAAATAGAAAGAAATGTAGATAAAACTGTAATACTTTTATAACTACACTCAAACTGATAAAAGAATGTGATGAAAAATATGATCTCACATTCATTCAAGTGATAAAAATGTTTTCACATTTACCCAAATCACTTAATGTAAATGTAGGTAATATTAGTAGAACTCAAATTGGGAAGGCAACACTAGCAAGAGAATTTGGCTACTACAAATATCAATATTAACTGAAGCATATAAATTACAATGATATAGATATCAGGACTAGCTAGTTTTTTTTAAGTTTCTACAAACTTATGGATAAGGATATGGAGACAGAACATATTTTGAGGTTATTTAGGGAATCTATACACTCCATAAAATGGTTTTGTTTTCAAGGGAATCACCCAATGTCTAGCTTTATCCCACAATATCATCACACTTACAACTCCACTGAATCCAATCACCCATCCAAACCCGACTGCCATTAATGAGACATGTTCATTTACACGGCTTTGCCATCCATGTCGTTTATTTATGCTAGTCCCTTTCACTGTATTATTGCTCTGTTTTTCATTGCATGCTTGTAAAGGATAGCCACATAAACATTTATTCCCTTCAAATGAAGTCTCATTAAAAGTGTAGAATTGAGTTCCTTTTGGAATCCTACCACAGAGTCTATTCCATGAAACATCCATATATGCCAACATGGTCAATAGAGAGAACTCTTGAGGTATTGCTCCACTTAAATTGTTTCTTGACAAATCTAACTGCTCCAAAATAGATATTTTGCTAAAAGATGCAGGAATTTTCCCTTCTAAATGATTCATAGATAAATTCAGCAGTCGCAGACCAGTGAGGTTTCCCATACTTGAAGGTATTACTCCAGTAACCTTATTGTTAGATAAGTCAAATATGATGTTCGCTGCTAGCACGTATGTTAGAGCATATTCAACTCCCTTCATTACAATTCTTAGATCCTCATATAGTGTGTTAGCACGGATTTGAGAAACCCCCAAAAAGCCTTGTAGCCCACTAAGATTGGATGGTATTTTTCCACTGAATTCATTGTTGGATAAATCTAACACTTGCAGCATGGGGAGATCTCCGATCCACGGAGGAATACTACCCTGGAGCTCATTATGACCAAGACTTAAGACTCTTAAGTCATGAAAAAATTTGAGGAACTGAGGAAGCTCACCTGTTAATTCATTTTTGCTCAAATCTAACAATTGAAGTTTGGTACAACGAGCCAAAGATGCAGGAACAGTGCCGAAAAAATTGTTAGAATGAGCAGAAAGCACTGTCATAGAAACTGGAAAGTCCATGTCTAGAATTCCACTCAGTTTGTTCTCAGAAACCTTTAACCTTTGTAAAGCCACACATTTATTTAAGGACAGTGGAATTCTGCCTGACAGCAAGTTATTCATCAGTACCAAAACCATCATAGACGTACAGTTCCCTAGAGAGCTGGGGATAGTTCCATTTAGCTTGTTTTCAGACAAATCTAACTGTTGTAGTTCCACACATTTTCCTATCCCATCAGGAATTGTACCCGTAAGCCCATTGGAATACAAGTAAAGATTTTGAAGCTTGCTCAACTTGCCAATGCCTTCAGGTATGTTACCTATCAGCGTGTTGTTACCAAGATCTAAGAAGGTCAAGTTGCTCAACTTTGTAATATCCTCTGGTATGCTGCCAATGAACCTATTTCCTCCCAGACGTAGAAACTCCAATTGAAGTAATTTTGTGATGGCTTCTTTTGGTAAATGCCCAGTGAAATTATTTGAACCCAAACTTAACCTGGTCAACTTTATCAAATTGCCCAGTGATTCAGGGATGTGGCCGGTTAAGAAGTTGGTATCCAAGTAAAGTTGCTGCAAAAGGCTTAAATTGCCAATACCTTGAGGTATGCTTCCATTTAGAATATTTGTACCAAGATTTAGATAGGTTAGCTGACTCAATTTGGTAATGGATTTAGGAATAGCGCCGGAGAATTTATTTAAGCCCAGAGATAGGTAGGTCAGCTGACTCAAATTGGCAATGGACTCAGGTATTACACCACTCATGTTATTTGAATAAAGGGATAGGTAGTTCAACTGAGTCAAATTGCTAAAGGCTTGAAATATGCCACCACTCACGTCATTTTGAGCCAGATTCAAGGTGGTGAGGGGAAGCTGAAATAGACTCATCGGGATGGGGCCTTGAATCTTGTTGTCTGGTAAATCAAGCCAATAAAGATTACTGCAATTTCCTATTTCAGAAGGGATCACACCGGAAATATTACCTGGACCATAAAGAGATAGTTGAAGAAGCCCTTTTAACTTTCCCAATTGAGGTGGTATGATGCCTGACAAATTGTTGTCCCCCAAAAATAATGTCGTAAGAAAAGAGCAGTTTCCTAGAGATGGAGGAATGGCACTCTCGAAACTGTTTGTTTGTAGATACAGGTACTCTAATTCCTGCAGCAACCCGAATTCAGCAGGAATTCTTCCACTTAAACTGTTGTGAGAGAAGGCTATATACGACAGCTGAGTACAATTGAAAAGAGTGGAAGGGATATGACCACTTAGTGAGTTTCCTTCAAAGTAAAGATAAGAGAGATTTCTGAGCATACCCAAAAATGAAGGGATCGGTCCAGCGAGATTGTTGTATCCAATGGACAATTCTTGGAGAAACGTGCAGTTGCTGAGGGCAAGAGGAATGTGGCCAGATAGAGAGTTGTTTTCAACGTCAAGATAGGCTAGATTTCTGAGCAGACCCAACTCTGAAGGGATTGAACCAGTGAGATTGTTGTTTCCAATAGACAAACCTTGGAGAAAAGTGCTGTTGGTCAAAGAAATTGGAATACTTCCAGACAAATTATTTTCTGCCAAGCGGAGATGTTCCAACTTGCCCAGACGGCCGAATTCTGTGGGTATAGTCCCTGTCAAGCTGTTTACTGAAAGTCGTAGCCACTGAAGGCGCGTACAATTAGACAGTGATATTGGAATATGACCCCATAGCATATTATAGCTAAGGTCGAGTATTCCAAGGGCTTTTAGTTGGCCAAGCTCTGTTGGAATTCTTCCTGAGAAATTATTACGAGAGAGATTGAAAGTGCGTAATAATGAAAGGCTGCCCAGAGATGGTGAGAGACTACCTTTCAATCCCAAGCCAGGAAGTGTTACGACCACCACTCTGTTCGTGCCCTTTCTGCAGCGGATCCCATTCCAGGTGCACACATTGTGTGAGTTTTGTGATGTCCAGTTGAGGAGGGATCCAAATGGATCGGATATGACCGCTTCTCTGAACGACAAAAGCGCCTGCAGGTCCCTTGTGTCATGAAGTGCGTCCATGGGTGATGTGAATTCAACAGAATCGTCATCATCGGGCTTCTTCATTGATGAACTAACAGTCCCCAGTGCCATGAATGCAAACCACAGAATCATCAACATTTTCATCATCACTTCTCTCTCTTTTTATCAACTCAGCGTCTTTAATGGCTTCTCTGCTATGCAACTCGAAGTGCGCTGCGTACATATAAATAGCAAAAGGTCTCCAGAAATTGAAACGAAAAAAGGACCACTGTGTTGGCAGTGGTATTCTGTCTCATTGTACCCAAGTTGAGGTTATGGAGAGGGGCAAAGAAAAGTAAGGTAATCGCAGAAACCACCGCGTGGGGACCAATGGGGTGGGGACCAATGGGGAGGTGAGTAAATAGATTACGTTCTGTCTCATTGTACCGAAGTCGCGTATTCCACGATCAACGTTGAGGTGGGGCCACTGTTTTTTTTTCTTCATTACCATTTCACCATGGCCTATGGCTTCTCGAGTCTTCTTAGATGGCTTAGTGAATTTGGAAATGATAAAAAGCCACTTCTTAATTTTTACTGGAATTGATACCATTGCCTTTTAAGTTTAGCAATATCTTTATTTGATACGTGTGTAACTAGTTTTAGTTTTAAGTTAATTTCAAATAGAATTTTAGTCTTCATATTAATGTTCTATTAAAAAAAATATTAATAGTTATTAATATAAAATATTTAGATTTTAATTTTAAGTTAATTTGAAATAGAATTTTAATTCTGATATCAATAGTCTATAATTTTTTTTATTAATAGTTATTAATATCAAATATTTAGATTTTAAATGGATAATTATATGAATAGATAGATGTATTTGTTTTGAAATAAGATTTCAAGAATTTTAATTAACTTGAAATAGAACATCTAATTAGTTTTAAGTTAATTTGAAATAGAATTTTAGTTTTAATATCAATGGTCTATATAAAAAAATATTAATAGTTATTAATATCAAATATTTACATTTTAATTTTTAGTTAATTTGAAATAGAATTTTAGTTTTGATATCAATAGTCTATAATATTTTTTATTAACAATTATTAATATCAACTATTTAGATTTTAAATAGATAATTATATGAATAGATAGATGTATTTGTTTTGAAATAGGATTTCAAGAATTTTAATTTATTTTTAAATATAGACTCTGTGATTCATAATGTTTACAATTTGAAATCACATTAATGATTTTTAGATTGACTTGTTAGTGCGGTGCATCTTCTAGATCAAGATGGAAATATTGATTTCAAAATGTAAATAAATAATGCAGAGATGCAACGGGTAAATTAATAATTCAATTTTGAATTAAAAACTATATTAAATTAAATAATGGTCTAAGATATTAATAAGAGAATTAAAAAAGAAAAGAAAAAAACGGATAAAATTAACGTGAAAGAAAAACAGTAAGTGATGGAAGACTTGCACAGTTATTCATATTCTTGTTAACTAATACAAAAACTAAACTAGCAATTGCACCAAATGTTGCAAAAGAAATGTTGTAAGGTATAAATTCAAAAAGAATTATGACATATAAAATATCATTGAAGATAAAAATTAGTAAATAACATGTCATTCAAAACTAGATAATTAAATATGAATATTCCTCTTTAAAAATTTTTATACTTTTTTAAAATGATATTTACAACTTATAATATATAATAAAATATTAAATATGTCAAATTATCTTTTTTTTTAATAACAATGATTAATATTTTTTTTAACAAATATTTCTAAAATATAAACCATTTACTTATTTTATACTTGAAATATATGTCATCCCTTTTATTTCATAGCTAGTGGATATCTATTTGTAATCAAAGATAAATTCCCTATAATTAAAAGTACACTATTTTTATATCTTTATATTTTCAGTTTATAATTGCTTATCCAATGTCTATCCACCCATTGGCTAGAATTGAAATCTATCTAATGACATCTATCCATTAGGTTCCAAGTTATGCAATGACATTAATGCACTAAGTTTAGTTATATTTCTTTTCAATAGTCCTTATAAATAATTAAAGGTGCATTTTCATCTGTGATATTTTTTTTTCGTTTCTACTTAAAATCTAGGGTTTCTCATATAATTTACAATTTTCATGTGAAAAACAGTGACTTGCTCCAATTCAAACTCATTTATCATTAAATGACATTTAAAGGTGAATTATATAAAGAGTGACATGCTCCAACTCAAACTGATTTATCATTATACGGCGAGGATCCAATATGTGCTAATATTTCAACCATCATTCCTATTTAGAGAACTAGATCTTCTTTCAATTTCTATGGTTTCTCTGAATTTTCGGTGATCGAAATGATCAATCTTGGCAATGGCCTGAGAATATTCTATATAAATATGGTGCTTTGTCTTCTCAACATGTTTGGTTAGAGCTGAGGACCAATTCCTACAATGTTTGATGGCTGTTGCAAGCTCTTTAATCCTCTGTCTTATGAAATGACCAGTTTCTTTAATGTAGGGATTCCCACATGAACGAGGGATTACATAAACACCTTTTAAATATCTAGGGTCCAATCCTTAATTGATTTAAGGGAACTCCATATGGTGTTCAAAGGCCTAATGGTAGAAAGGACCTTGTGCTTCATAAGAATTTGAGCAATCTTGTCGATGGTTCCTTATATAAAGGGAAGTTGGACTTTGGTAACCAAATCTCCATGCTCTTTCATTATCTTTGGACCATTGCTTGTGTTTAAGAAGGCTTTGAGACCTAGGTTCTTATTGTAACCATTATTTTTTAATATTTCAAGAAGATGAGATTTCTCATCATCTAGGTGACTTTCATTCGAAACCCTCAAAACTAGAGTTTCCAATGTGTTGCGAACTCCAAGTTTTTAGGCATGGTAATGGTGGGAACTTGTTTAGTCAATTTAGTGTTATCTAAATTGCTAGTATTAATTGTCAACCCGGGGTTCGTAAACTGATGAAGTGTGGTGCACTATATGTGCTTAGTTAACCTCTTTCTTACTTCGTTGTTTTATAAAGTTATAATGTTCAACTCTTCCTAACCTTCTGCTTTCAACATATAGTACTATGTTAAGCACGATTAAGAATAAGTCCA
>APFE031602249.1:0-34430 GCA_000404065.3 Pinus taeda | reverse complement strand
GCTTGACTCCAGACATGCGTGAACACCCCATGACTACAAGGCTTTAGACCACCAATTACTCACAGTTAAAGGATTGGGTGAACATGGAGAATACTGACCACACCAACAGATGCACAAGACCTTGTGATGGCTGGCTGTAACCAGTAAAGAGGTCTGCAAATCTAATTCCCTAACGTACAAACAGGATGAAAACTCTCTCTCAATAGGTGAAAAGAAACCTAAATAACTCATTCGCTGATACATACAAGACTTTAACATAGAGATAGGATGACAACTCCTCTAATGCCAAAAATCAAGAGTTTAGGAAAATGGCATATCAGGCAAAACCTGGAATAGAATAAAAATGGAAAGTGAGCAATTAACAACAAAAGAAGCTTGTATTAGCTGAAAATGAAGATGAGACGTTGCAAGTATCAAAGCAGTTATAGTCTCCAGAATTTGAACCTTACATCAAAATAACAATCATCAACCTTGATTACATCTTGTTTCTGGGTATATATAGAGTTTCATTACAAAGGCACTCGGCCATTCTAAGTATGGAGGGGTCATAATTGACCACCAACCACTTTAACTACTTGATGGAGTCTCTAGTGCATTTGCTTGCTTCAGTGGATAATTCTGATCTTTTTCCCGTGCTCTGCTGTCCTTTCAGGTGGTGAGGTGTTGTATAGGATGAAATCCCATAACTGTTAAATGCGGTTATTTACTCAAGCTCAGTCCTTTTCCTTCTTAGCCATACTATCTGTTGAATGCGGTTGTTGAGGAGGAAATGCACCTGGTACTGGTAGACTAGTCACCTTCGTCCTTCTAGAGCATGAAACAATTAAGAGACATGGACTGCATAGCAGGTGGACGAGTAGGAGGAAGGAGAAGGGTCGACCGTCGGATCAGGAGGATAGACAGTAGAGATGACTTAGCAGGGTATATCGGAAGAAGCGAGACCAGAACAAGCGTGGGTTGTTGGATCTTGGCGGAACTGATCCAATGGTGGTCAGGCGAGGAAGGTGCGCAACGGTTATCGGGCGAGGACAGAGGATTAAGTGGTAAGCAGTCTCGATCGCACCACCTTTGGGCATTAGGTGGTAAAAGGGTGAGGGCGTGCAATTCCATTCAGCACGTGACACGTGGTGACAGAGGAGAGAGAAAAACTACTCTCCATCATGCGTTAACGTTCCATCCCTTTGTGGGCGCGAAATGAGCAAAGGGCGTTCGATCTTGATGGAACTGATTGGACGACAGAGGAGTGATCAGGTGAGTCTCTTTATCAGGCATGATGGGAGTCATCGAATCTGATTTTTCTTTTAGTAGTTTGGGGCCTTTATGTAGGGCGACGTGCGATTGCGATCATATTTCATCGAAATATCGCATCGGCAGAAGCCGAGGGGCATAGTCTTTATACACACATGGATGCGACTTGTGATAGCGATTAAACCCGGACTCGATAAAGGACTTAATTGTTTTTTTAGGACTGAGGAAGTGAGAATGAGCAGTGCAAGGGAAGGAGAAAATGACCATTGTGAGTCTCTTTTGAGCATGACCAAGAACCAGGCTCACTTTCAACCTTTGGAAATCAAAGATATGTAGCAGATCTAACACTGGCTCCTTCTGGGGATGAGATCCTCCCTGTGAGGTCTCAAGAACTGCAGATCATTGCCTTTCCTATCATACTAGACGAGAAAAATTTCCTAGTGTTCCATTGGGCATGGAGTCTAATTAAGCTTACACTAAAATTGATAAAACAACATATTTACAACTTTAAGGCCTAAAGACCTTAAACAACATAATTTTCAAAACTGCCCATTTACTGGGCCATCAAAAATTTTTCTCCTTCTCTTGGTCAATATGCTTGTCAGCCGGTTCATCAAAGACATGCAAAATCAGATTGTTTTGATCATCTACCTCAAAAATTTTAAGACGTTTGACCTTATTTGGTAGAGATGGTTTATATTTCACCCCCTCTTTGTATGCTCTCGTCCTTGGATGCTCTTCATGGAAGCTTTTGTACACCTGATGAATAATAAGGGTTGCTGTGTACTCGACTGTGTCCTTTGTGGCTTGCATAATTAATATAAATGGTGAATCAATGCATTCTTGTGTGGGGGACACAAAAACTTCACCTGCTCCTGCAGCTTTCTTAGAAAAAGCCCCATCCAAGGAGGTGTCCCAAATCTGTGCACCTTCTTCCTTTGTGATATGGCAAACTGCCCTTTCAAGCTGTGTGGAGGCCAACTGGGTAGGCTTAGGAATATCAAGACTGAGATTATCCATATCAGCCTTGGGCATTGAGTTATAGTTGGCCTCAACACCTAGGGAGAAATCATGAGGGATTGTCTCTTGAACAAATAGAGAAACATAAGATGATGGGGAATTGACTTCACCCTTTTTTATCACTAGGTTGGGGATAACAGAAAGTTGGCCAGTTTGTAGATTTGCATAGTCATTAGAAGTTTGGCTGGCTTTAGGCTCACGCTCTTCAAGGATAGATTTCTTGAAGGACTCTTTCTTCACTGGCTCAATCAGAGGCATGGGTATTCTTGGCTTCTGAATTTCTAACTGAAACCTGATAGAAGAAGGGGAACATTCAAGGCCTCTTACCTCTATAGCTAGAACTTTGAAGAAGATTGGATTTGCTATTGGTTTCTTCTATTTGTAAACTTGTTGTTCTGCAAGGACAACAAAATCATGAGCAGAGCCTTTGAATAATGACTTCTCATAGGAAACTTTGGTTAAGAAAGGGGCACTGCCCTTGTCTTCCATACCATGGACCTCATCATCTTCTTCAAACTGCTCTTCTTCCATGACTATATTCTGAAAAAGGGTCTTCACCCTTTGGTATTCATTGGCATCTTTGTTTCTTCACAAAATCTGCAACTGTTGCTTTGCTCCTTTATATGGATTTGGATTTGGATTTGCAAAGGTATAAGCAACTAGTCCTTCCCTTGAATGCTACTCCACCCTTAATTTGGAAACTTTAGAGGCTAATGACTCTATCATCCTGGCCATTTTATCGATCTTGAGATCTGAGGATGACGACGACTCACCCCTCTGTCTTCTCCTTTCAGAATTACCTTCGAGCCTTTCTGTAGCCATGATGTTTTATTCTACTTCTAGGGTTGCATTTTGCATATCAGCCAAAGAAGCACGTCTTCTTTCTCTTAAAAGTAGGTAGAAATCAAAGTCAAAAGCATTGGCATAAGTGAGTTTGGCAGAGGTGGGGGTTGGCTTTACCTCAGCAGGTATCTTACTACACATACAATTGAATCTTTTATTAAAATCAGGCAATGATTCCCCATTTTCCCTCTTGAGGTTTCCAAACTCTGTATGGTAATATAGCAAGTCTTTTTTAACTCCCCAGTGCTTCAAAAATGCATCATCTAATGCTTGAATGTCTGTTATGGACCTAGGGGGCGGTTCTTTGAACCAATTTCTAGCGTCTCCATCAAGGCTCTGGAAAAACACTCTCATCCACACATCATCCTCACTGATATCTAGGTTATCAACATAACTATAGAAAGATTCAAGGTGTTCTTCAGCTGTTACTCTCTCTGTACTAGTGAACTTGGGCATATATTTCTGGTACTCTCCTGCAGGCATGGCATTCAAAGGAACATGCAAGACCAGGGGTCCATACCTAGCAGCTATTATTTTTTCGATCTTCATGGGTGCGTGTTGGCCTGCCATGACTGGGATGGGTGGAAAGGTACTGGCAGATTGGATGGTAGAAATCAATGAAATAGATGACAGGGACAAAGGAATACGATGGACTGTATGGGAGGCTTTCTTTAGACTGAGATCCAAAGGAGAACTGAACAAAAAAGGATCTTTATGAATCTCTGTGAGTATTTCTTTACCAACAATGCTAGACTCTAGATCTTCAAACTGTATATTCTCAGCTATAATCTTCTCTTGCAAAGATATATAAGATTTCTTAGGCTTACCTGATCTTGATGCTCCTTTCTGTGATGTTTTCCACTTCTTGACAATCTTCTTTAGGGTCAGGCACTCGGTCAGCCAGTGACTTCTGAGGATTTCTCCAAGTATGCCTCACAAATTGAGCCAGAACTATAATGTGGAGTCGCCACTAGGTTGGTCCTCTAGTAGAGTCACCAGATAGATGATTACAACCAGAAATGTGCCCAGACTTTGTCTATCATCAAAGCTGGAACTGTGTCGTTCTTCCAGGGAAGCTAAGCTTCAATCTCCTCTCCCCAGCAATGGCACCAATTAATGTTATCACCCCAAGAAACTCTCCTAGGTTGTAGCTTGGAGATGCTTGGGAACATAAAAATTCAACTAATTGTTGCAAATGGATGAATGGAAGGAATGATGCTTGTTCAAGCTAGATAACCACTTCTACTTTTCTTGACTCCAGACATGCATGAACACCCCCAGGCTACAAGGCTTTAGACCACCAATTACTCACAGTTAAAGGATTGGGTGAACATGGAGAATATTGACCACACCAGCAGATGTACAAGACCTTGTGATGGCCAGCTGCAACTAGTAAAGAGGTCTGCAAATCTAATTCCCTAATGTATAGACAAGATGACAGCTCTCTGTCACTAGGTGAAAAGAAACCTGAATAACTCATTCACTGATACATACAAGACTTTAACATAGAGATAGGATGACAACTCCTCTAATGCCAAACATCAAGAGTTTAGGACAACGGCATATCAGGCATAGCCTGGAACATAATAGAAATGGAAAGTGATCAATTAACAACAAAAAAGCTTGTATTAGCTGAAAATGAACACAAGACGCTGCAAGTATGAAAGCAGTTATAGTCTCGAGAAGTTTAACCTTACATAAAAACAACAACCATCAACCCTAATTACATCTTGTTTCTCGAGATATATAGAGTTTCATTACAAAGGCACTCGGCCATTCTAAGTATGGAGGGGTCATAATTGACCACCAACCGCTTTAATTGCTTGATGGAGTCTCTGGTGCATTTGCTTGCTTCAGTGGATAATTTTGATCTTTTTCCTGTGCTTTGCTGTCCTTTCAGGTGGTTAAGGTGTCGTATAGGATGAAATCCCATAACTATTAAATGTGGTTATTTACTCGAGCTCTGTCCTTTTTTTGAGGAGGAAATGCACCTGGTACTGGTAGACTAGTCACCTTTGTCCTTCGGGAGCATGGAACAGTTAAGAGATGTGGACTGAATAGCAGGTGGACAAGTAGGAGGAAGGATAAGAGTCAGCTGTTAGATCAGGAGGATAGATGGTAGAGATGACTTGGCAGGGGTTATCGGAAGAAGCAGGAGCGGAACAAGCATGGGCCGTTGGATCTTGGCAGAACTGATCCAATGGTGGTTGGGCGAGGAAGGTGTGTGACAATTATTAGGTGAGGATAGAGGATTAAGTGGTAAGCGGTCTCAATCACACTGCCTTTGGGCATTAGGTGGTAAAAGGGTGAGGGCGTGCGATTCCATTCAACATGTGACATGTAGTGACAAAGGAGAGAGAAAAATTTCTCTCCATCACGTGCTAACGTGCCATCCCTTTTTGGGGATGAAATGAGCGAAGGCCATTCGATCTTGACGAAACTGATTGGACGACGGAGGAGTGATCCGGCGAGTCGCTTTATTGGGCACGATGGGAGTTGTCGAATCAGGTTTTTCTTTTGGTAGTTTTGGGCCTTTATGTAGCGCGATGAGCGATTGTGATCAAATCACATCGCAATATCGCATCGGCGGAAGCCGAGGGGCGCAACCTTTATACACACATGGATGCGACTTGCGATAGCGATTAAACCCAGAGTCGATAAAGGAATTAATCATTTTTTTAGGACTGAGGAAGGGAGAATGAGTGGTGCAAGGGAAGGAGAAAATGATTGTTGTGAGTCTCTTTTGAGCATGACCAAGGACCAAGCTCACTTCCGACCTTTAGAAATCAAAGATATGTAGCAGAGCTAACAGGCACCTCAGATTCTAGTCAGTAGTAATATGCCTTGACTTTTGGAAAAAAGAAATGAAGTATTGGGCAACTTTTGGCCTCCTGGAAGATGAGATGAAGGAGATTTTTAGGAGAAACCCATATATACTGAATGTTTCCATGGATAAGTTGTATAAGAACATGGATTTTTCATGCACACTGTAGGGCTTCCTACAAAGTTTGTTTTATCATATCCTAATTTAGTGTCTCATTGCAGCTTGGAGTGTAGGATCAAGCCTCTCCACAAGGTGTGGAGTGTTGTTAGTGCTATGCAACCTTCCAAGCATCCTCGTAGTCTCATTAAAGAGCTTAGATTAAGTGAGCGGAGGTTCCTTGAAGAACATGTCTATTCTAGCCCTCATGCCACATAATTATTTGAACTTTACAGTGGAAAACCTACCCTCTTGTAAATGACAAGGCACTATGGTTTCTAGTTTGGATAGAGTTAGATTGTATTGATGATAATCTACTTGAAAGAAGAAAAGGAAACCTATGATAGCCTCCCATAGGACCAACAATTCTAAGAACTACTTTATGACCAGGTCCATGCCCAATAAGAGTAGGAAGAGGAATAGACTGTTAGCATTGCTAGAAACTGGAAAGAACAAATGGATAAATAATAATTGGTGGTCCAGGACCGGCCTCTTCCTATTCCAAGTATCCCAATTCAATTCCAGACCATTGAGCAGGTGTACCCCAAAAGAAAAAACCAATTTTGACTGCTATGGGCTACAAGGGCTTAGGAGGTTTGGCTAAAGAGAAGTGAGGACCAACAGTGCCTCCTTCAGTGTGGAAGAGGCCAAAGGGGCTTGGGCTAGGGGTTGGTCCCAATGCTGCTACTACAATAGAAAAGGACTTACAGTATACATTCACCCCTCAACCATAACAAAAGTAACAATAATAAGGAATTCTTCTGAAGAAGAGGAGACATGCACTCTTAGATGGAGGTGTAGGCAGTTTTGGCAGTAGACAAAGACCCTGAAGGGGGGCCACATCTGACAAGAAGAGTCAGATAATCTGCCCTATTGAAGTCAACCTTGCAATAAAGCAGTCCCAAAGATATTTGATGTTAGGTAACACTCTCATTCGTACTCTGTTGCCTTAATGCTTGTTGTCTAGTGCTGACACCAGTATGCTAATTAGTAGCACAGTTAAATCTCATAGCAATTTTCCCTCAAAAGTTTGTTCATGGACGATAATAGCCTTGGATTTCTTCTTAGTGGCACATTGTTCTCCATATATCAATATGAATGCAGACAGATATCAATAACCAAAGAGGCAATAGAATTTGTGATTCAGATTTTGGAAAGTTGGACTCCATACTTTCATTAACTAAATAGATCAAACACTATAACATCATCATTCCTGAATCCTGGGTGACTCCTAACTTATTGCTGAACTCCACCTGCAAATGAGATAAACTATCTCACACTATCCATCACACACTCCCTCTGTATGATAAAAGTGATCTCAGTATCAATTTGCATGCATGAATTGGTGTATTTCATTTCATTTGATAGTGTATGTAGAGGACAGAGGAAATAGATAGAGGTCTGCATGTATTCTACAATTTTCTCTTGTCCCGAATCCCTACTAATTACTTGTTCATTTTCTTGTCTTGCAATATCGGGCGAGTCTCTTTATCGGGTGGGACAGGAGTCGTCGGATCGGATTTTTCTTTTGGTAGTTTTGGGCCTTTATGTAGGGCGATGAGCGATTTCGATCAAATCACATCAAAATATCGCATCAGCGGAAGTCGAGGAGTGCAACCTTTATACACATATGGATGCGACTTACAATAACAATTAAACCCAGACCCGATAAAGGAATTAATCCTTTTTTTAGGACTGAGGAAGGGAGAATGAGTGGTGCAAGGGAAGGAGAAAATGATTGTTGTGAGTCTCTTTTGAGCATGACCAAGAACCAGTCTCACTTTCGACCTTTAGAAATCAAAGATATGTAGCAGAGCTAACAAGCACCTCAGATTCTAGTCAGTAGTAATATGCCTTAACTTTTGGAAAAAAAAATTTGAAGTATTGGGCAACTTTTGGCCTCCTGGAAGATGAGATGAAGGATATTTTTAGGAGAAACCCATATATACTTAATGATTCCATGGATAAGTTGCAGAAGAACATGGATTTTTTCATGCACACTGTAGGGCTTCCTGCAAAGTTTGTTTTATCATATCCTAATTTAGTGTCTCATTGCAGCTTGGAGTGTAGGATAAAGCCTCTCCACAAGGTGTGGAGTGCTGTTAGTGCTATGCAACCTTCCAAGCATCCTCGTAGTCTCATTAAAGAGCTTAAATTAAGTGAGCGGAGGTTCCTTGAAGAACATGTCTATTATAGTCCTCATGCCACATAATTATTTGAACTTTACAGTGGAAAACCTACCCTCTTGTAAATGACAAGGCACTATGGTTTCTAGTTTGGTTAGAGTTAGATTATATTGATGATAATCTACTTGAAAGAAGAAAAGGAAACCTATGATAGCCTCCCATAGGACCAACAATTCTAAGAACTACTTTATGACCAGGTCCATGCCCAATAAGAGAAGGAAGAGGAATAGACTGCCAGCATTGCTAGAAACTGGAAAGAACAAATGGATAAATAACAATTGGTGGTCCAGGACCGGCCTCTTCCTATTCCAAGTATCCCAATTCAATTCCAGACCATTGAGCAGGTGTACCCCAAAAGAAAAAACCAATTTTGACTGCTATGGGCTACAAGGGCTTAGGAGGTTTGGCTAAAGAGAAGTGAGGACCAACAGTGCCTCCTTCAGTGTGGAAGAGGCCAAAGGGGCTTGGGCTAGGGGTTGGTCCCAATGCTCCTACTACAAAAGAAAAGGACTTACAGTATACATTCACCCCTCAACCATAACAAAAGTAACAATAATAAGGAATTCTTCTGAAGAAGAGGAGACATGCACTCTTAGATGGAGGTGCAGGCAGTTTTGGCAGTAGACAAAGACCCTGAAGTGGGGCCACATCTGACAAGAAGAGTCAGATAATCTACCCTATTGCAATGGGGGTATGCTTTTTTCCATAAAGAACATCTAAACAAGCTGCCAAGATCCTTGAGGCCATGAAGTTCCCCCTAGATAACCCCTGCAGGTATGATCGTAAGTGTATAATGGCATAGCTAAAGGGAAAAAATTGGAAAACATGAGAGCATACCTACAGAAGAAAAAATGGAAAACATGCACTCTTGGGGGGAGGTGCAGGCAGTTTTGGCAGTTTTTTTGTATGTGTTAAATTATGATTAAAGAATCTCCGAAAACAATAAAGTGGTGAGAAGGCTTGTTATAGAGCATAAGTTTTTACCAAATTATTGGTCGTAACCCTTAGCTTTATGGAAAACTTCATCTAGAATTCCTATTGATGAAAGAGCTCCCTACACATGTCCTCCCTAATAATTTGTTTTAATATATTAAATATATAAATAATAATACTTTATTTTTTTCCTTTAATATATTTTCAATAATTAAATTTATTTTTTAGTTTACTTAAATTATTATAATATTATTTTTATTTAAATATAATAATAATTTTTTTATGACTAAACTATTATAAAAATTTTATGGCTAAACTACTATAAAAATTTCAAAAATGTAATTTTGAAAGTTCTCTCACCTTTGACTCTGTTTATCTCAATAGTTTTAATGTATCTTTTAAAAGTTGGAGTTTGTATATATTCATCACTAAAATTTACACGTTACTCAAACCCGGAATTTGTTCTTATTTTGAATCTTCCAAGACGGCTTCGAATACTAATTTTTCCAAGACTGGTTCGAAGAATAATTTTTCCATGCACTGTACTGGGAATCCGAATATTTCATCATCTTGTCCACTGATAACTCCTAATAAATAATCCAAATATCAAGCTGTTTATACTATTAATTTAATATATTTCGCCATCATACTCGATTATACCTTATACACTCAATAATTAGACTAAATATTTTGCCATATTCTTTAAGTGAGTGGTCTATATTCACATACTATCGATCTATGCTAAAGTGCTCTGTACAACCTCAGTCTTCTAAAAAAATTGTGTTCAGATATAGTTGAGACAATATTGTTTTTCACATTTTAAACGATATTATTTTTCACATTTAGAAGTAATTTATTAATTCTGTACGATATTATTTACTGTTTAATAATTTATGTGATAATTTTGTAATATATGATAATAAAATATTTAAAATTTCACTATTTTAAAGAAATATATCACATAAAGGGATAAGACCGGGGCCAGGGTAACGTTCATGTGACCGAGGCTTAGGATGACCGAACCTGAAGCGTGCGCTTATGCCTCGATCAACGTTCATGTGACCGAGGCTTAGGATGACCGAACCTGAAGCGTGCGCTTATGCCTCGATCGGTTTCGTCCACGTCCTCACCATCAGCTTCCTGGTTCTTGAACAGAGGTATTGAGTTTAACTGGAGAGACTTCGTCGGTTTAACTCAAGTGTGTCTGCGAAAACGGTGACGGTGAGAGGGCGGACAGACTTCGTCGGTTTAAGTCAGAGAGAGCTCTTCAGTTTAACGCAGAGGACAGAGAGTCCGAGGGATTTTATGGTGCGAAAACAGGGAGATGAGAGAGAGCGCTCTTCAGTTTAACTCAGAGGACAGAGAGTCAGAGGGATTTTATGGTGCGAAAACGGGGAGAGGAGAGAGTGTTCTCTTCAGTTTAACGCAGAGGACAGAGAGTCAGAGGGATTTTAGGGTGCTCTTCAAGCAATGCAATGCAGGAAGAAGATATTATATATATGGATCTTTGCAGGTGGTGTGAAGCACAACAATGAACCTTCCACTGTGTGGATGGAATGGATTTTAATGTGCAGAAGGTGTAAATTTGCAGGATTGCAGATGAGAAACCACAACAATAGAAAGCATCATGGGATACTACTCCTCCTCTCTTCTCTTTTTCATATTCATCTGAAAATGATAATGGAAGATGAGAAGAGAGGAGAAGTATTATCTGTAGATGCCCTCTCTTGTTTCTTTGAAACGACAATCCACTGCTAGGATTGCAGATGACAACAACAACAATACTTGAGAATTATATTTTAGAATTGCTTTTGTATTTGGATGTGTGTTTTTCAAGAATATAGGGGAGTCTTTGTTGTATTTGAAATTTAATTCGGTTTGTTTTGATTATTGTAAGGCTAACCGTATGTAAGTGCTTTTGTAATTAAAATTTGGGAATAGATGTCTAAGAAGAAACACGAGCACATGCATCAGAAGAAGCAGAAAATTTGAGAATAGATGTCTAAGAAGAAACACGAGCACATGCATCAGAAGAAGCAGAACAACACCTCAGAATCTGGATGGTGGCAGTTTCCAGTGTGCTCTCTTCTTTATCGCTTTCCAAGAAGGGCATGAATGAATAGGAGCACCCCTGTTATTGGGTAAACTCATCCAGAGTTAGGGCCGCCTCCTTAACCTCGCCCTCATACTCCATGATTCGGAAAACCAGGAAGCGGCCTTAACCTCGCCCTCATACTCCATGATTCGGAAAACCAGGAAGTGGCCTTAACCTCGCCCTCATACTCCATGATTCGGAAAACCAGGAAGGAAGATGAGATGGAAATGAAGGCGGCTAAACAAAAATATGACTCTGGAGTTTTCTCCCAAGGTAGGTAATCTTAAAATTCGCATGAAATTTTACTGCCTTCTGTAGATAACATTCCCGAAGTCGTCTTCGTTTTCGCAGGTTCTGCAAACGTTGAAAGTTTTTATCGGAAATGGGTTATGCCAAGGCGTGAATGATGTAACCACCCAATCTCTTATTACTGCTTTACATTAAACGAGAAGAGGATTGAAGTGGAAATTTCAGTCATTAATAATTACGTTATAAAACGGGAGACCACAGTTCAGTTTCCTTGAGTTTGACTCGTGAGTCGTGTGGTTATCCGGGTGAATATCCTATAATATTGTGTAAAATTGAAAAAGAAATTTTCGATAAACATGAAAGATTCCTTTAATCTTAGTACTTTATTTTCGTTATTTATCATAGGAGGGTTTTATAAGGAATTTTGCTGGACACAATCCAAACAAAAGGTAGGTAATATTTATATTGAAAATTTAAATAATAATTAAATTGGAAGAATTTGATTTAATTTCTAATTTATTTTAATTTTAATATAAAAGATATATGTTCATTTAATTTTTAAAATAAATAACTATAAAATTAATTTTACTTCAATTAACAATTATAAATTAAATAATATTTCATAAAAATAATAAAAAAAAAATACAAATAGATATTTTACTTCAATTAACAATTTTAAATTAAATAAACATTTGATAAAAATAATAAAAGTAAAATCCAAGTAAATATATGAATCCAGAGCCAATAATTTTCATAACAAAACATTTTACTAGAGTCAGTAACTTTTATAACAAAACATTTTCCTAAAAAAATATAGTGATACAATGTTTCTAATATTTATATTATTGGGAAAAATTAAAACCTAAATAAATGTAAAACTACCATATATGTTATCTTTAACAATCAGAAAACCCTACTGTGTATAGCTACCCTATTGTCAATCAATATCATGTCAAAAATTCTACTCCGTCAACATATTACCCACATGGTAATGGTTTGGTTGAATCTACCATCAAAAATCTTATTAGAATCTTGAAGTGGTTAATTAATGAGAACAAACCACATACTTGGCACACCATGTTGAAATTTGTGCTATGGGCAGATCACACAACCATTAAATTCAGAGTGCTTCTCCCTTCCGTGGGATGGAACATCATAGTTTATGTTTCTTAGTCCCTCTTCTTGTTACCCATGCTTCCCTCCCTTTGGACAACATGTAACATACTCTTTCACAGTCACTTACCTTATGTATAACCAAAGATTCTGAATTCTAACTAGCTCTTATGTATAACCAAAGATTCTGAATTCTAACTAGCTTTGCGAGTCTCTCTGTGAAATCACCAATGTTGACCACGATAAACACTAATTAAACCCGCAATTCATTGGGCATTTCAAAAATTAACCTCTCCTATAATTATTTCTTGAAACACCTAATAGGTCGGATCCCTCTTAAGAATTCATGGCCATAGATTTTTAAACTATTATGAAGAGGATTCACTCCACAATCATTGTGTAAAGATGGTTGTCCTAAGGTCACTTGTCATGGGTTTCAAAAACAAACATTAATGTTTAATTATATGTGTAATGTGGAAAATGGGTAAGTTTTATGGTGGGATTGGTGTAATGTTATAACCTAATCATTGTTTCATATGTTTGTGATTGGATGTGATCTTTATACACTACGATATATATAAATATGTATTATACTCATGGATAAACATTTTATGGAATAGACGGTGGGCTATATATGATTATTACTTAGGGCTTTATGACATGTCTCAACACTCGGCATATACTATAATTACATGTGGTAGTTGGATCGATTTGATTCCCAAGTAACCTGGAGGATCATGGTATGTATTTGGCAAGGGTATCTGGTGTTTGTTTTGATTGGCATTGCATTTTAAATGGTATGGTTATGACCCCTCAACAATCGAATTTGATAATTACCGGCATAAAATATATGTTTTCGGAGCGTCTAATATAATTTCATAACTTGAAACGTATTTCTAAGTATCGTTAGTTGGATTATTTTCACCAGAAAGTTTGTATTGTTTCATGCAATGTGACTTTGGCAGCTGTGTTTAATACTATGCGACGTGTACACAAATCGGTGTGATTTCCAACCCTTTATTCGTTAATAATGTTGTTTTGAATTATATCAATATGATATGTTGGCTATTGACATGGAATTCTTTCACCGGTTTGATTGGTTAAATATTTGTTCTGGCTCTGATTCAACGCATGTCTATTCTTAATCTGTTGTATAGTGTCTATCCTCATCACCATTTCCCACTCGAACACACATGGCTGGCACGTACAGACGTGGTATGGGAAACATAACTCAGTTAATGAAGCATGCTTGCATTTATTTCTTGCATTTACTCCACCACCTTGAGTTGAGCACTTCGATTCTTGTCGATTTACAAAACCCTCCAATGTGGTCATTCTCATTATTTTACAATTATTGTTTCTCAGAGGGATTTTATGGTGCGAAAATGGGGAGAGGAGAGAGAGCTCTCTTCAGTTTAACGCAGAGGACAGAGAGTTATGGTGCTCTTCCAGCAATGCAATGCAGGAAAAAGATATTATATATATATGGATCTTTGTAGAAGGTGTGAGGCACAACAATGAACCTTCCATTGTGTGGATTTTAATGTGCAGAAGGTGTAAATTCGCAAGATTGTAGATGAGAACTACAACAATAGAAAGCATCATGGGATACTACTGCTCCTCTCTTCTGTGTATAGCTACCCTATGTGTATACTTGGCACACCATGTTGAAATTTGCGCTATGGGCAGATCACACCACCATTAAATTCAGCATAGGTGCTTCTCCCTTCTGTGGGATGGAACATCATAGTTTATTTCTCTTAGTCCCTCTTCTTGTTGCCCATGCTTCCCTCCCTTTGGACAACATGTAACATACTCTTTCACAGTCACTTACCTTATGTATAACCAAAGATTTTAAATTCTAACTATCTTTCTGAGTCTCTCTGTGAAATCACCAATGTTGACCATGATAAACACTAATTAAACCCGCAATTCGTTGGGCATTTCAAAAATTAACCTCTCCTATAATTATTTCTTGAAACACCTAATAGGTCGGATCCCTCTTAAGAATTCATGGCCATAGATTTTTAAACTATTATGAAGAGGATTCGCTTCACAATCATTGTGTAAAGATGGTTTTCCTAAGGTCACCTGTCATGGGTTTCAAAAACAAACATTAATGTTTAATTATATGTGTAATGTGGAAAATGGGTAAGGTTTATGGTGGGATTGGTGTAATGTTATAACCTAATCATTGTTTCATATGTTTGTGATTGGATGCGATCTTTATACACTGTCATGGATAAACATTTTATGGCGTAGATGATGGGCTATATATGATTATTACTCAGGGCTTTATGACATGTCTCAGCACTCGGCATATACTATAATTACATGGCGTAGTTGGAACGATTTGATTCCCAAGTAACCTGGAGGATTATGGTATGTATTTGGCAAGGGTATCCGGTGTTTGTTTTGATTGGCATTGCATTTTAAATGGTATGGTTATGACCCCTCAACAATCGAATTTGATAATTACCAGCATAAAATATATGTCTGCGGAGCGTCTAATATAATTTCATAACTTGAAACGTATTTCTAAGTATCGTTAGTTGGATTATTTTCACCAGAAAGTTTGTATTGTTTCATGCAACGTGACTTTGGCAGCGGTGTTTAGTACTATGCGATGTGCACACAACTCGGTGTGATTTCCAACCCTTTATTCGTTAATAATGTTGTTTTGAACTATATCAATATGATATGTTGGCTATTGACATGGAATTCTTTCACTTGTTTCATTGGTTAAATCATTGTTATGGCTCTGATTCAACCCATCTCTATTGTTAATATGTTTATAGTATCTATCCTCATCATCATTTCCCACTCGAACACACATGGTTGGAACGTATAAACGTGGTATGGGAAACATACCTCAGTTAATGAAGCATGCCTGCATTTCTTTCTTGCATTTACTCCACCACCTCGAGTTGAGCACTTCGATTCTTGTCGATTTACAAAACCCTCCAATGTGGTCATTCTCATTATTTTACAATTCTTGTTTCTCTGCAAGTGAATCCTAGTGGTTAGTAAGTGTTTACTTTTTTTGGAGTTTGGAGTTTGATTACATGGATTAGAGGTGGTTTTTCTAGATTCAATTTTTCCTTGTACCCTCACTGCTCACCAGGTATGTACAAAATGGTTGTCATTTGCTATACGTATCCCTTCGTTGGCAATGAAAATCATTTTTCAATCTTGTGTGTCAAATATAGGTTCGGTCATGAGTTTTTGCCTAACTATTTATGATGTTTTCCCTATGCATTATGACTAAAAACCCTTGAGGCCTTAAGGCCTTTGGCTTATACTATCTGGCATTAATTAAAAGGCCCAATCATGATGGCCATGAGTCGATCCCAAGAAACTCATAGCTATGAAATATTGGCCCCATCCTAAAACCCTAAATAAGTTCCATTAATTCTTATGAATGGTAGGGTACTACATGAAGTTTTTGAAAATAATGGAATACTTGTTTATCCCTTAACCACAGTACCCAATACTTTTTTTTTGGATTGAGGTCACTGAAATATCCTTCTCACCTTCAACATATAGCATGTGACCAATCCCAATATTAGTTGTACCAAATTTTACTATGATTTATTTCTTCAAATGTGTTGCCTCTCATAGTGGATATAGGGTAGTAATCATACAAGAATGGAACCCTTTGGAATTATGAACTAAATGCTTACTCTTTTGGGAGGGAATGGAAACTGACATCTGGGATTTGGTGGCCAAATGTGACACTTGTTAAGGAAATAAAGGAAAAATAGACATGTGGGTCAACATTATTATGGATTTAATAATGGAATATATAAAGCAAAATAACATATATGTAGTCATGGTGATAGTTAGTCTCTCTCCAAATATGCTCTTTCTGTTAGAAAATTATATATTACAGAGCAATGGAACAAATAAAATATATTGCAAAATATAAACACATAAAACCATAGAGACATAGATATACGTGGTTCACCCAATTTTTGGCTATATCCACGGAGAAACAGTCAGTCCCTCCTATTATATTATCCAACAAAATGAAGAATACAACCTATAGCAGATCCATAGTAATTCCCTCTTTGCTTTCACACAATCTCCTCTCTCTTTCTCGCTCAGAATAGAAATCTACATAAACAGATCTACATAAACGCAATACAATTCCCTCATATATAGCGAGGGGTTGCCTTCTAGGGAAAAAAAACCCTTAATTAAACATAACTTCTACCATCAGATCTTTGCCTAATGAACGACCGAGATTGACTATGAAATTACAACATTTTACAAGGTAATTTTACTCGGCTTCCGTTGTTGAGAGTGCAACAATGCTTCGGAGTTTTGAAACCCAATTGACAGTTGTTCCACCTAGAGTAAACACATACCTTGTGGTGCTCCTCATGTTATCTCTATCACCCACCATATCTGCATCAACATATCCATGTAGAGAAATGTTTGAACCACCAAAGCATAATGTCTAATTTGTGGTACCTCTCAAATACCTGAGAATCCACTTCACTGTCATCCAATGTTCTTTTCCTGGATTGTTCATGTACCTGCTTACAACTCCCAATGCGGGACTACTTAAATATCTGCCCATATCACCTAGTTCTGCAATCAATATCATGTCAAAAATTATACTTCGTCAACATATTACCCACAAGCTAATGACTTAGTTGAATCTACCATCAAAAATCTTATTAGAATCTTGAAGTGGTTAATTAATGACAAACCACATACTTGGCACACCATGTTGAAATTTGCGCTATGGGAAGATCACACCACCATTAAATTCAGCACAGGTGCTTCTCCCTTCTGTGGGATGGAACATCATAGTTTATGTCTCTTATTCCCTCTTCTTGTTGCCCATGCTTCCCTCCCTTTGGACAACATGTAACATACTCTTTCACAGTCACTTACCCTATGTATAACCAAAGATTCTGAATTCTAATTAGCTTTGTGAGTCTCTCTGTGAAATCAGCAATGTTGACCATGATAAACACTAATTAAACCTGCAATTCATTGGGCATTTCAAAAATTAACCTCTCCTATAATTATTTCTTGAAACACCTAATAGGTCGGATCCCTCTTAAGAATTCATGGCCATAGATTATTAAACTATTATGAAGAGGATTCACTTCACAATCATTGTGTAAAGATGGTTGTCCTAAGGTCACTTGTCATGGGTTTCAAAAACAAACATCAATGTTTAATTATGTGTAATTTGGAAAATGGATAAGGTTTATGGTGGGATTGGAGTAATGTTATAACCTAATCATTGTTTCATATGTTTTCCATTGGATGTGATCTTTATACACTGCAATATACATAAATATGTATTATACTCATGGATAAACATTTTATGGCATAGATGATGGGTTATATATGATTATTACTCAGGGCTTTAGGACATGTCTCAACACTTGGCATATAATATAATTACATGGGGTAGTTGGATTGATTTGATTCTCGAGTAACCTGGAGGATTATGGTATGTATTTGGCAAGGGTATCTGGTGTTTGTTTTGATTGGCATTGCATTTTAAATGGTATGTTTATGATCCTTCAATAATCGAATTTGATAATTATCGGCCTAAAATATATGTTTGCGGAGCATTTAATATAATTTCGTAACTTGAAACATATTTTAGGGCCTTGGGCTTATACTATCTGGCATTAATTAAAAGGTCCAATCATGATGGCCATGAGTCGATCCCAAGAAACTCATAGCTATGAAATATTGGCCCCATCCCAAAACCCTAAATAAGTTCCATGAATTCTTATATATGGTAGGGTACTACATGAAGTTTTTGAAAATAATGGAATACTTGTTTATCCCTTAATGATGGTACCCAATAAAAATACTTTTGTTTGGAATGAGGTCGCTGAAATATCTTTCTCACCTTTAAAATATACCATGTGACCAATCCCAATATTAGTTGTACCAAATTTTACTATGATTTATTTCTTCAAATGTGTTGCCTCTCATAGTGGATATAGGGTAGTACTCATACAAGAATGGAACCCTTTGGAATTCACTTCTAAGTAATTTCATGACCCTAATTTGTGTAAATTCACACATGAAAAATAAATGATTGTCATCATGCAAATTGTAAACACTTGGAATGCATACCTTATTGGGTGACGCTTCCAGATTAAGACTAACTATCATAGTCTAAAGTTCTTGAATTAAGGTTATCTTCACCAAAATAACATAAGTGGGCCACCAAGCTACTAGGGTATGAATATGAGATTATCTATAATAAAGATAAACAAAATGTTGTAGCAAATCCTTATATTTATCCTTTCAAAGTTGGTTTAAGGAAGCTGGTCAAGAATTCTTGGAAAATGACACTATCATTAAATTCATCCAGGGACTTTAGGAAGATCCCAACCCTCCTAAGGAGTATAAGTTGAAACTAGATACACTATAATATGAAAAAAAACATTGTTCTAATAAAGTATTATTCCTTAGAACAAAGAACCATAGAAGAATTTTATTGACCTGCTACATCAAGCCACTCTTGATTTCATAAAACATATGAATGAACTAAATGCTCACTCTTTTGGGAGGGAATGGAAACTGACATCTGGGATTTGGTGGCCAAATGTGACACTTGTTAAGGAAATAAAGGGAAAATAGACATGTGGGTCAACATTATTATGGATTTAATAATGGAATATATAAAGAAAAATAACATATATGTAGTCATGGTGATAGCTAATCTCTCTCCAAATATGCTCTTTCTGTTAGAAAATTATATATTACAGAGCAATGGAACACATAAAATATATTGCAAAAATATAAACACATAAAACCATAGAGACATAGATATACGCGGTTCACCCAATTTTCGGCTATGTCCACAGAGAAATAGTGAGTCCCTCCTATTATTTTATGCAAAAAAATGAAGAGATACAACCTATAACAGATCCATAGTAATTCCCTCTTTGCTCTCACACAATCTCCTCTCTCTTTCTCGCTCAAAATAGAGATCTACATAAACACAATACAATTCCCTCATATATAGTGAGGGGTTGCCTTCTAGGGAAAAAAAACCCTTAATTAAACATAACTTCTACCATCAGATCTTTTCCTAATGAACGACCGAGATTGACTATGAAATTACAACATTTTACAAGGTAATTTTACATCTATTTTTATCTTCGGTGGCACTACCCCCGATCCCCCACCAGGAGGGGGGCTCCAAATAATCGTTGCTGCCCGCCTTAGACCCCTCTGGTGGCGTACATTTTATAGGTAGAGTTGCCATCGCATTACGAATTAGGGTCCAAAGCAGCGATACTTCTGAATAAAGAAGATAATCAAGCTCCACACCCAATAATCTCCCACTTGGAGACTGATTATAGAAACTCCACTGCTGCTTCATTTGTTGGATAATGACTCCACTTTGGACCTGGTTGTTTCTCATCTTCTTCATGATACTTGAAGACTAATTGAAATTGAGAAAAATCTTAGTTTCTCGTTGGTTACAAATTTTGTTAACATATGTGCAACATTTTGGCTAGTATGTATCTTTTCTAGCTTCAACTGTCCATCATCCAATGCTGACCATATGAAATGGTGCTTAAAATGTATATGTCTAGTCTTGGAATGAAATGCAGAGTTCTTTGTAAGATGTATGGCACTCTGCCTGTCACCGTATAACATGCCCAACTCCTTATTCTTACCCAGTTCATCAAGAAACCTTAGTAACCAAATCATTTCTTTACTAGCCTCTATATCAGCAACATACTCTGCTTCCGTTGTTGAGAGTGCAACAACGCTTTGCAGTTTTGAAACCCAATTGACAGTTGTTCCACCTATAGTAAACACATACACTGTGGTGGTCCTCATGTTATCTCTATCACCCACGATATCTACATCAACATATCCATGTAGAGCAATGTTTGAACCACCAAAGCATAATGCTTGATTTGTGGTACCTCTCAAATACCTGAGAATCCACTTCACTGTCTTCCAATGTTCTTTTCCTGGATTGTTTATGTACCTACTTACAACTCCCAATGCATGTGCCATATCAGGCCTTGTGTAGACCATTGCATACATTAAGCTTCCAACTCTTGATGCATATGGAAATTTAGACATATAATCCATTTCTTCCTGAGTATTGGGACACATTTCCTTACTTAGTTTGAAATGACTAGCCAAAGGTATACTAACTAGTGTTGCATTATGCATATTAAATATTTTCAACACCTTTTCTATGTACTCAATCTGAAACAATGTTAAATTTTTATTCTTCCTGTCTCTAGTTATTCTCATACCAAGAATTTGTTTTGCAGCACCCAAATCCTTCATTGCAAATGAGTTCGCCAATTTACCTTACATGTTTTAACTGTAAAAGTAGTTACCTTACATGTTTTAACAGGAGAAGATATCTCATCAATTTCTATACCATTTTTCTATTTAAACCCCTTTACCACAACCTTAACAGGAGAAGATATCTCATCAATTTCTATACCATTTTTCTATTTAAACCCCTTTACCACAAGTCTAGCTTTATACCTTTTTCTACCTCCATCTTCTTCCTTCAACCTATAAACCCATTTATTCTGCAATGTTATTTTACCTGCAGGCAACTTGACTAAGTCCCAAGTATGGTTATGTGCTAAGGAGTCCATCTCTTCTTTCATTGCTTGCTCCCACTTCTTCCTAGTTTCTATCTGCACTGCTTCTTCATAACATTCTGGTTCATCAGAATCAATCAATGATACATAATATAATGAAGGAGAGTATCATTCAGGGGGTCTACTTATCTTGGTAGATCTTCTAACACCACTTTCAGGCATTTGAGGTTGTTGTTGTTGTTGTTTTAGTCGTTGACCATTATGATTTTCAGGCACCTTCATTTTTTCTGTGATATCTTCAAGCATTGTATCTTTTTTGTTTTCTTTTAATTGTTTGTTTTCCTACATCCGATCCTTATACAAAACCTTTTCATTGAATATGACATCTCTACTCCTAATGATTTTGTGTTTTTCGTAATCATAAAAGCAATAACCAAAATCATTAACACTGTATCCAATAAAGGTACATTTCTTTGATTTTGCCTCAAGCTTTGTTCTTATTTATTTATTAATGTGGACAAAGGCTTCACAACGAAAAGTCTTTAAAAATGAGTACTTTACCTTTTTACCCATCCATGTCTCCTCTAGAATACCACCATCCAAGGAACTTGAAGGCCCTCTATTTATTAGATAAAAAACAGTATCTACAACATCTGCCCAAAATTGTAAAGGAAATCCTGCATGTAATCTCATGCACCTTGCACGCTCCATGATTGTTCTGTTCATCCTTTCTAACACACCATTTTCTTGTGGTGTCCCTGGAATTGTCTTCTCTCTGTGAATTCCATTCTCTGAACAATACCTATCAAACTCTTTGCTGCAATATTCACCTCCATCGTCTGATCTGAGACACTTCAACCTTTTTCTTGTCTCATTTTCAACCAAAACTTTCAATTTCTTGAAAGTATCAAATACATCAAATTTATTTCGAATGCAATAAATCTAGTTTTTTCTGGTTGCAGCATCAATAGAAGTAACATAATAACAAGAGCCACCGAAAGATGATACCTGAGCAGGTCTCCATACATTTGTATGCACAAGCTATAATTTTTCGCTCTTCTTTTCTTTCCCAACTCTAAGGAATCTGACTCTCTTTTGTTTTCCATCAACACAATTCTCACAAAATTTTAAATCAACATGCTTCAAACCTAGAAACAAATTTCTTGAGTGAAGAATTTGCATCCTCTTCTCACTCATGTTCCCGAGCCTATGATGCCACAATGTCATATCTTCTCTTGTAGACGTTAAAGCATTAACAGAATTAGAAATACCATTTCATAAAGACAATGTACCAACCTTTTCTCCTTTTTCTATTACCAGGGCTCCTTTAGTTACCTTACATGTTTTAACTGTAAAAGTAGTTACACAACCTTCACCTCCCAACTACCTCGTTGAAATTATATTTTTCTTCAGATCTGGAACATGCCTTACCTCCTTCAATAGCCAATGATTTCCATTTTGTTGTTTTATGAAAACTGTACCCTTTCCAATGATTTTACAGGGTTTATCATCACCCAATCGAACTTGTCCACAATCTCCTTGAACATAATCATGAAAATGTTTCCTATCAAGTGTGGCATGGAATGAGGCCCCTGAATCTACCACCCAGGAATCCATAATATTTTCTAATCAAAGGATCAAAGCATCTTGAAACACATCGCTTGTCACATTCGCTTCATGATTTTTTTCTTGATGCGCGTCTCCTTTTTTTCCCTTCTGAGACTTGCAGTCTTTTTTCAAGTGTCCTTTCTTCCCACATTTCCAACACACTATCCTCAATCTGGACTTGGATCTGCGTTTCCTTGACTTACTGCGATATCCTGGGCTCTTTCCTCTTTCCAATTTTCTTCCCCTAGCCTCTGCAGTCAAAGCATTACCTGATGTCTCACAAGAGCTTTTCCATTGCATTTCCTTGCTAAGGATTGCATCGACAACATCGTCAAACTTTAAAGTACTAGATACAGAGACAGAGTTACTAATGGTCATAACTAAACCATTCCAACTTTCTGGCAATGAGCATAGAAATAACAGAGCCCTAACTTCATCATCAAAATTTACCCCTACATAACTTAACTCATCGGTAACTATATTAAATTCATTTAAATGATCAACAACAGATCAACCTTCTGACATTTTCATATTAAATGAACACTTCATAAGAAATACCTTATTTTAGGTCGAGGGTTTTTCCTATAGTTTGGACAATGCCGACATTAAACCGTCCATTGTCGTTTCCTTTGAAATATTAATGACAACCGATGCCACTAGGCACAACCGTATTGTTCCAAGTGCCTTTCTGTAGAGAATATCCCATTATGTGTCTGTCATACATGTTGGCTTCTTTGTCTTTCCGCTCAATGGTAGGTAAAGATCTTTGTGATACAGATAATCTTCCATCTGTATCTTCCACAGCTTGTAGTTTTGGTTGTTAATTTTTTGACCCTAAACCTACCATCTTCTGCCATTACTCTCACTCGAACCAGGAACCCTTCTCTCCTACGAGTTTATCATCCAAATAGACCTTTGGCTATGATACCAATTGTTAGAAAATTATATACTACAGAGCAATGAAACACATAAAATATATTGCATAAATATAAACACAGAAAACACATAGAACAAGAGAGACACAGATATACGTGGTTCACCCAATTTTGGGCTACGTCTACAGAGGAACAGTTAGTCCTTCCTGTTATTATCGAGCAAAACGAAGAGATACTCTGGCATAGGTCTGCTGGAAATAGTCCCTGGAAACATGCATGTAAGCTTGTGGGATCATCTAAAGCTATCTGGATGCTGACATGCCCATAGCATGGGAGCATCCCCAAAGGTTTAATAGCTTAAAAACTCAATGGGACTCGAGCACTGGTTAGCAGAAAGGTGGGGATGGTTCCTAGGCATCCTATTGTTGATGTTGAAGGCCTGTATGGTGTCTTTTCATCGGTTCCACTTCCTTAACATGACTTAGGAGGTATAATAATAGCATAGTAACTTCTTGTCACATGTTTACCTCAGTTGGTCGGTTACTTGGGTAGATGTGGGAGGAGGGTCATTACAGAGTGGTATCAGAGCATTGTTCACTCCTCGTAATGGATGCACAGTGTGTTGGTCATGCATTCATGTCAGTTGCATGTATGTTGCTTATGCTTGTAGTCCATGTGTGTGTTACATTTACATGCTGTTGATCATGGTTATAGTGATGTCACCATGTGAAGGTTGATGGTGTTGTTGTGGGATGTGTCGTCAAACATGCAATTTGAGGTTGTTGTATGTAATTAGGTCATCATGATGTCGTTCATTATTTTGATTTTGATGTGTTGGCTAATATAGAGCAGGAAATGTAGATCATCAGAAGGAGGTTGCGGCATTGGACCTCGAGGTAAGAGCATGTCATCATACATATTTGTATGTTGGGCGTGCAAGTATGTAGGTTAAGGATTGTTATATGCATTATGGTTATGTGTATTCCTTTCATTCTATTGATGTTATGATTACATTCATGATAGATGCATTCTATAGGTTTGAAAACAAAAGTAACTAGAATTTAATAATTGATACACTAAAGCTTGATGTTTAAGCCCACCAAGGGATACAAAATTACAAAGTGATGTCAATCAGGAGACAAAGAAGGCATTGCAATCAGGAGAATTTGAGAAGGGCATCTATGACATTTAGGTTTTGCATAAAGGAGGCAGCAAATGGAAAATTTACTTAGCATTTTGACATGTGGACTAGTTTAGAGTTGGAAGAGGATCATCCTTAAATAGTTGATGGGACAATAGGAGAACTCGAGAGAAGGTTGTTTGATGGGTTTTCTCATGCTATAAAAGAGGGGGGATCAAGTCAAGAAAACAGGGTGATCAAGTCAATCAGATGCACTTTCTGAAAAAGGAGGAGATGTTCGTTCAACAGCTTGAGCAGGACACCCTAGAGTAGGTCAACTTGTTTATTTAAGTGCAAATGTGCTATCATCCATAGCTCTTCCAATCAACCATTCGCTATGTAGGAGCATACAATTCAAAGCGAAACTCATGTATGGAGTCTGCATGAGAGTGCAGTTGGGCAAGAGTCTGGCATAGTTTGTTTTAATCCATCGTGTAGGGGAACAACCTCGATGAAACATGGGAATTCAAGGGATCTAGAGATAAAGAGAGAAGAACCAATTGAAGGGAAGTGTTTATTGTTGGGCTGCCAACCTGCATGTCAATGGAACATGGACAAGGAGCGAAAGTGGAATATATATGACCTACATCGTATAAAAGGGAAAGAAGCAAAAGCATTTTCATGAGGGGATACTACAATGCCATGAGAGTGGAGTTAGTGGAGAGGGATGGTTGGATGTTCCTTTTGTATGGATTTATGACTTTATATCACTTTTTGAGAGAGAGATGTAGAGAGACTCTTGTGATTGGCATGGTTATAGAATTAGATTGAGGCCACATTGTCTCATAATATTTTTTATGATTAAAATACTAATATAATATTAAAATTGCTAATATAATATATATTAAAATGGTTATTAAAAAGTATTTGAAGATGAATTTTAGATGACGGATTTTTTTTAATCATAATCAATTGCAGTGTTTAATTCTTCTCAAGTACTTAATCACTTTTCTGGGCAAACTTTTATGCAAATACAAAACCGTGATAGAATTTTTTCTTTCAAACTTCAATAATAATTTTTTGTTTTAGCATTATTTATTGATTATTAAAAAAAAAGGATTTTTTATAAATAGAGCTATTCAGTTTAACTCACGTATGTTTGCAAAAACGGGCAAGGGATGGAAAGAGTTCTTGGTTTGTAGTCACTTGTGTTTCTGAAAGCGAAGAGAAGATTACTGAAATAATTATAATATTACTATTATTTTAATATCATAAAATATATCTTTTTTAATATCATAAAATATATCTTTTTTAATTGATCAATATAAATTATAATTAAAATTAAAATTAACTTTATATTAAATGAATTTATATATTTAATATTATTATTCATTAAAATCTCTTGAAAAAATATCAAAATTTTATAATAAAATTTAATAGTTCATTTGAAAAGCTCAAATAATATATTAATCAACGGTAAAGCCTACAAGTTTATACAATTATCATTGTTAATATAACATATATTAAAATTGTTATTAAAAGTATTACAATTAATTAAATTGTGAATTTTTGGGGACGGATTTTTTTAATCATAATCAGTTGCAATGTTTAATTCTTCTCATGGACCTAATCATTTCATTGTATTTCAGGCGAAATTTTATGCAAATGCAAACACTAATTGAATTTTTTTTTTCAAATTATTTCGAACTTTATATTTATATATATTTTTATTGATTATTTAAAAATAAAGATATTTTTTTATTGATATTCAGTTTAACTCAGTGTGTTTGCAAAAACGAGAAGAGGGCGGAGAGAGTTCTTCGGTTTAAGTCACTTGTGTTCCCCAAAACAGGTTGAGGACAGAGAGAGCTCTTCACTTTAACTCAAAGGATAGAGAGTCTTTGAGGGATTTTATGGTGCTCTTCAACCAATGCAAGAAGAAAAGAGAGTCTTTGCAGAAGGTGTGAGGCACAACAATGAACCTTTAACATTCGACTCTGTGGATTTTAATGTGTAGAAGGTGTAAATTTGCAGGATTTTAATTTACGTTTTCAGGATGGCAAATGACAACCATAACAATAGAAAGCATCATGGGGTACTACTCCTCTCCTCTCCTCTCCTTTTCATATTCATTTGAAAATGAAAATGATAATGGAAGACGAGAGGAGAGGAGAAGTATTATTTGTAGATGCCCTCTCTTGTTTCTTTGAAACGACAATCCACTGCTAGGATTGCAGATGACAACAACAACAATAATACAAGGGAATGACAATTTGAGTTATATTTTAGAATTGCTTTTGTATTTGGATGTGTGTTTGTCAAGAATATAGAGCAGTCTTTGTTGTAGAAGAATTTAATTCTGTTTGTTTTGATTATTGTAAAGGTAACGGTATGTAAGTGCTTTTTGAATTGAAATTTGGGAATGGATGTCTAAGAAGAAACACAAGCACATGCATGAGAAGACGCAGAACAATGCCTCAAAACCTTTATTCTCTCATGCTCTTTTTCGCTTCCTCTGCATGCAATTGCCTATTGACTCTTTTGCTTAATGTTTTATTCCCCTTCTCGTTCTGTCCTCGCACTTCTCTTTCACCTATCTATCAAATTTATTCCATGCACTGATCCCTACGTCATCACCTTGGAATGATGACCCTCTGTCCTTTCTCACACTAGTTCTCATTAACTCTCACTTTCTCTGAGTTGCTCTTGATGCGCGTCCATTTCCCTCGTCCTGCCACTTGCTCTGATCGGCATCCTCCTGGCCACACTCCCGCTGGCCCCCCTGCCATCCTCATTGTCTTCCTTTCCCATCTCCACCGACCTGCTCTCAGGATTTGCTCCTTTTTTTCCCTGTCCTTCCACCTGCCCTTCCCCCTATCCTCTCCCTCCATCTCCCACTCGTATTCTTGTCCTTGCGCTCATGTGGACACTTCTTACCACTTCCCGGTCCCATCTCCGATGAACCACCTCTTCCACATTGCTACACCCTGATCGAGGGTTCTCCTCTTCTTCCTTGTATTTTTGTAGGATTTTCACTAAGTTCTCCATTTCCTCCATTTGATATAGCTCTTCCGCTTTTATATCTAAAGTTCTGCCTACTTGGCCGCATCCCCAATTTGTTAGATTATTTGCTACCACATTGCCTTTCTTTTAGACATATGTAGCGATGATGTAGTCTATCTGTCTGATTAGCTTACTGATCACTTGGACCAGCCATGCAGTTCTCCATCTTTGGCTGATCTTCTCCCACTGTGTTCCTTGCTATAGATTCTTGACCATTTCGATCGCCATTTTTGACTCTCCTTCTACCTGTAGTTTTTGAAATCGCTCTCTTATCGTAATTTCCAACCCTCTTTTCAAGGCATGAAGCTCTGCTTCATTATTTGTCATGTTTCCACAGTCATAGCATAGAATCTAAGTGTCTTACCCCTATCATCTCTGAATAATCCTCCTGTCTCCGCCTCTCTAGGGTTCCCTTTTGCAGCCCCATCGAAATTAGTTTGATGAATTCCTTCAGAGGGCTTTTGAATTGGTTTGCTTCCTCTCCTTTGGTGGTGTGGTGCTTCCACGAAGATGTGTGCAACATACTTGGTTTCAAGTTCAGGCATGTCATTACCTTTTCTTCCTATGGATTAGTTTTCGAATCCTCCTTAAACCATTTCTCTGCTAGTATAGTCTCTCGTATATTTTGGGTTATCTGGTTCCATTTGTCAACTTTTTCTCTTCTTTCTTCTTTGAAGATAAGGTTGTTTCGTTCTTTCCATATATTCCACAGGACCAATCCTAGTGAGATTATCCAAGCACGGTTCAGTATTGTGTTCTGGTATAGATTTTTCTGCCAGTTATCTATTGTTGTTTTCATGTTATTTGGATTCCTGTCACTGATTTCAAAAAGTTGATTGTGTTTTTTCTACATATTATCACTGTATTTACAAGCATTGGTCAGGTGCTCCATTGTCTCTACATGTTCTCGGCACAAGACACATTTCGAGGGACCTTACATCCCTTTTTTTTGCAATTGATCCCATGTTAGTGCCCAACTGTGGCACAGGATCCAGATAAAGAAAGCGATCTACGCCCATGTTTTTTCCTTCCATATGCTTTCCTAGGTATTTGTTTCTTGATGCCTGAGGCATTCTACTTGTAATTGATAACCTTCTTTAATTGTAAACATTCCTTTGATCCTATAGCACCATCTTAGAATGTCCAGCCCTTCTTTTTTTGCTATTTTCCTGGTTTCCATTTCCTTTTCGTATAGCTTCCATTGGGGTGTTTCTGGTGCTTTTGGCCAGTCCTGTTTTTGTTTCCACTTTCTCCAGTATTCTCCTAGGTCTATGCACCAGAAGTTTTGCATTGTTTCCCCCCTTGGAGATCAGTGTATTGGTGGAATTCTACTAACTGAGGCTTGTTGTTTAATTTTTCTCTCTATTTCCATGCTTCTTCCCAGAAGTTGGCTTTGTCACCTCCTCTGATTTCCTAGAAATTGTGGTTGTTGATCAGATCCCTATTGTCGATGGCTAGGTTCCATATTGCTGAACCTTTCTTGTCGCTATAGCTTCTCAGCTTTCCTTCGAGAGACCAGGGCATGTCATACTTCCTTTCCCATAGTTTTTTCCAAACGTCAACCCCTCCCTGTATCCATCTCCACCACAACTTTTCTCCCATTACTTGATTCAGTATGTAGGGGTCTTAGAGTCCAAGGCCTTCTTTTTTTAGGGGTTTTCTAAGCCAACTCAATGATAGAAGCGCCCATTTTTTTATTTTTTTTATTTTTTTTGTTTTGGGTCCTTGCCATAAAAACTTTTTGAAAATGTCTACCATTTTTTGGCATACTGTTTTGGGAGTCGCTTAACTAGTTAGTTGATATATAGAAATAGATTGTAACACTGACCTTAGTAGTATTACGTGGCTTGGCATGTTCAAAGTTTTAAATGTTCAGCTTTGCATTTTTCTTTGAATTTTTCCCAAAAAGGGTTTCCAATTAGCCACTCTACTCTGCTAGTCATTTAGCTGGATGCCAAAATATTTCATAAGGAAATTTCCTATTTTGAATCCCATAATTCTTACTAGGAAGGCTTGAGAGGGTGTTGAAGTGTTAAAGCAGAAGATATCAGAGTTATCTTTGTTTATTTCTATCCCTGAGGCACTAGTGAAGTCCGTGAGGATTACCATGATTTTCCTAGCTTCCTTGAGTGATGCATGTCCATACATCATTACATCGTCTACAAATTGTTGATAGGTTAATGGAAGGTCATTCCCCCATAGCCTAAGGCCCGTATATTGTTCACTACAGACTTTCAATTTTATATATCTTCCTAGGCCTTTCGCTGCCATGATAAACAAGAAGGGAGAAAGCAAGTCGCCTTTCCTGATCCCTCTGGTTGTGTTGAATGCCTCTGTGGGGGATCCGCTGAGCATAATTGACAGAAATCGAGTGGTTACGATTGACATTATCTAGCTTATCCATCTTTCATCAAAGCCAAATGCCTCCATTATTCGTTGTAGATACTCCCAGTTCAATCGATCATAGGCTTTAGCCAAATATAATTTAACCAACATTCCTTTGGTTTTTTATTTTTTTAATGAATGAATTGCCTCCTATGCCACCACTATGTCGTTTGTTATTTGCCTACCTTTAACAAACCCTGTTTGGTCTTGAGATATCAACCCAGGTAATATGGGTTTTAAACAGTTGACCATTATTATGGCCAAGATTTTGTATATGACATTGCAGAGTGTTATTGGTCTGAACCCTTGTGGTTCTTACGAGTGCTCTGTCTTCGGGGTTAGGGCCAGAAATGTGGAATTCAGGGTCAGGCGCATTATTTTGGTACATCTGGACTCCTCCACTAATTTCACTATGTCTTCACCTAGGAAGGACCAAGTCACTTGGAAGAATTTGACAGTGAATCCATCTGGCCCTGGTGCTTTGTTTCTCACCATATTCCTAATTACCTCTTCCACCTTTGCTTTAGATTTTTTTCTTAATAGAGCCAAGTTCTGGTCCCTGCTCATCAAATTGGGGATATGTTGTATGATTTTATTAATATTATCTCCCCTTATAATGTTTGGTTCTGTCAGAAGCACTTTGAAGTATTGTACTAACATATTCTCCATTTCTTCCTTTTGGGTGAGCCGATTTCCTTGCTGATCCATTAAGGAGAAGATTCTATTCTGCTGCTTGTGTTGTATCATTTCTTTGTGAAAGAACCTTGTGTTTCTTTCTCCTTCTTTTAACCATTGGATTCTTGATTTTTGTTTCCATGGGACTTCTTCTTGTTGTCTTTTTTCTTCCAATTTTTCAATCAACGACTCTTCCTCTTCTACAAGCCCCTCACGTCTACCCTCATTGATTATTTGCTGCTATACTTTCTTCATCTTTGTTTGGATTTTCTCCTGTTCCTTATGTACGTTATCGAATTCTCCCTTGTTCCATTTCTTTATCTTGCCTTTCGGATCTTTTAGTCTAAGTTGAAAGGTGTGCATTTGGTTTCTTTCTCCTATCTCATTCTCATTCCCTTTCCACCATTCCTTCATTTTTCCTATTAGGGTCAGTTCTCTTAGCCAAAATGCCTCAAACCTAAAGGGTCTGTTTTGATTTCCTTGATTCATTTCTACTTCTATTTTAATAGGCCAGTGGTCTAATCGTAGGCACGGAAGAATTGATTCTTTATAGAATATGTCTTTGCCAATGAAGTGTTCTATTGCCAAGAATCTGTCCAGCTGAGAGGCTATTTTTTTGCTCCCTCCCCTTCTGTTCTTCCACGTATATTTTTCATTTATAGTTGGGATGTCTACCAATTTTAGTTCTTCTTGAAGATCTCTGAATCTCTCCATTTCCGACTCTTCTCTTTGCAATCCTTCTATTTTCTCCTCTGTTGAGGTTGTCAAATTGAAGTCCCCTGCTATCAACCAGAATTTTTCATCGTGGAGTTTACCAAGCTTCTGTATTTGTTGGAGGAAATTCCATTTTTCCACTGGAATATGAGGGCCATATACTGCAGAGACTAGAAACCATTCTCTATTTCCAATTAGACAGAACCACCCGGTGAGGATTCTTTTCATACCCACCCAATAGTCTACTGTGATTTGTGCTGGGTTCCATAATATTGCTATACCTCCCGCACTACCTTTTGCATCTATGGTCATGCATTCATACTTTGGTTTTATTTTGCTTAGTATGTCCTCCATTCTTCCTCCTGTAATTTTTTTTCTTGTAGTAGCATAAGTTGAGGTTTTTCTTTTTTAGTCTCTCAATTAAGTGTATTTTCTTGCCTCTGTTGTTGAGGCCTCTTATATTCCAGGATGTAATTATCGTTGGGTTACTTGGTTTATTTTTTGAAATACCACTGATAGCGGTATTACCCTTCCTGTATTCACCAACATTTCTCCCATAATCTGTATAGATTCCTGTAGGTTCCTTCGGCCTCTTTTCATTCCGCCTTTCATGTTATTTGAGTAATCTTAGGAATTTTCTTGGTGCATCCCCAGTTGTTCTACCATCTCCACCTTCCCTTGCCCCTGTTTAACTTGATACTTCTGGAATGTTTCTCTGTATAGTCACTTTTTGTCTTCTGGAATGGATCACTCATCTAGGTGTCTCCATTCATTCAAAAATTTCCTCAACACCTCTTCTTCCATGCTTAGTTCTTCTCCCCTACTTGTATCTATTTCCATTGTAGTGTTATCCATATTCTCTCTGTCTCCCTTCTCCTCCTTCTTTGTCTTCTCACTTTGGGATTTCCTCTTAGGTTTTAGTTTGCCTTGACTCGAGCTGCTTTCCTTTTCTTTTCCCCCCTGATAGTCCATTATTTGGACCTTATTATCTTCTTCTTCTCCTCCTTGTAACACATCAAAGCTATTTGTTCTGCTCGGCTGAGCTTTTTGTTCTTTTTTCCCCCGCTGGAATTCGTTCTTATTTGACTTCTCTTACTTTTCACTTCTTGAAATCCTTCCTTATCTTCTTGATCTTTCCTCTGTTGTTTATTCATGTTCTCTCCCTCTTCTATATTCAGAGGGCACTCCTTAAATAGGTGGCCATGCTCATGACATCCTATACATCTGAATGGGATGTGTTCGTAGTCTATGGTTTGCTGCCAGACCTCTTCATGGTACTCTAGTTCCACTGTGTCTAGGATGGGTTTAGCTATATTCATGTATACACATATTCTTGCATATGAAGTATATCTTCCTTTTTTTTGTCGTTTCTAGTATTTGACAGATCTGCCTATCGTATTTCCTATGCCCTCCAGTATCTTTGGGTCCCAGAATTCCATTGGAAGGCCAAATAACCTAACCCACACTGAGGCTACCAAAAAGTTTTCCTTGTCTGCATCATAGCATTCTTCCCAACATCTCATAAACAATCTAGCATTATAATGGAACTAAGGACCATTTTCAAATACTTTTTCTTTGTCTTGCAAGTTCGAGAATATTATTGTGAAGAAGCCTCTAGATCCAAGCTTGAGCTCGATATGGCCTTGGGGCTGCCATTTTTGCTGAATCCATTTGGTGAGGTCCTTTTTTGTCGGCCATACTTCGATGAACTTGCATATTAGCACGTTGTCTTTCATGTAACTTCTATATTACTCTAGTTTGTTCATCTGTATGATGAATCTCAGTTTCTCCATCGCACATGGTAAACATTTATCTCTGTTGCCTGCCTGCCATCTCGCTCAGAGGATCGGTCCTGACATTTTGTTTGTTTCTCCTGCTTATTTTTGGTTACTTGTGTTCTGGCATGATTCCCCTACCGCTATGTCTGATAAGAGGGGATCCCCCCCGTTTCCTCCTCTGTCATTTTGATTTGGTTCCTAGTCTCTTGGGTTTGTAGCTTTTCAGCAGTCTGCAGGTTTTTGGGAACGTGGTGTCGTTTATCTCATGGCTACATCACCATTAAGGTTGTGAAGCCATTCCAATAATGAAAGGAATATTTGTGTGAATTGTAAATTTGAATTATTACATATATACGAAAATAGTTTTTTTTTTTTTTTTAACACGAATTTACAATTTAAATAAGAAAATTAAAACATTTTTTAGTATTATATAATCAAATTTTAATTATATTTAGAAAAATCATTTTCGTTTAATTGTTAATTAGCATAGATCTATCTTAACTCGAGATCTATCAAGCAACCAGATGGATAAAATCTTTAGAGGTTCAAACCTTTTGAGTGTAAAACTTGAGAAAATGTTTACACCTTGAGAGATTTTATCCCTCTAAGAGCTTCATAGATCCCGAATTAAGATAGATCTAGATTGATTTAATTATTAATAATTATAATTAATAATTTTATTTTTAATTTAATTTTTTATTTTTATATAATTTGATTGCATCAAAATGTTTAGATAACACAACATAACATGATATTACAACATCTCTTTCATATTGGCTTCCAAATTGTTCAACTCAAAAGTGTAATAAATTAAATTATAAAATATTTTGAGTATGAAATGAGAGATGGTTGGTCCACATGGGGTAGCTCAAGCGGCAAGGGCCGTGGAAATGAAGTCTCACCGAACCGGAAGTCTTGGGTTCAAATCTTGGGCTACCCTTCCCCCGTTGAGGGGTACTTAATGGACAT
>APFE031602236.1:84460-141242 GCA_000404065.3 Pinus taeda | reverse complement strand
TTTCAAAATCTAGATGAAAATTACCAACGTTTTAAAAAAATATTCACATCTAATACATTAGAAAATTTAAAGTGCAAGAAATAAGTGTTTTAAAAAAGGTGTTCATGGCTCATCAACACTTTTCAAAATCAACATGAAAATCATTAACATTTAAAAAAGAATGTTCATAGGAAAATTTTAGGGGTTGATGCCTCATCAACGCTTTTCAAAATCAATGCGAAAATCATTTACATTTTTTAAAAAATGTTATTAAGAATATTTAAATTGTCTAAAAGATGCTCCAAATAACAAAATGTGTATTCTGAATCAACACTTTTCAAAATCGAATGCTTTTTTTGCTACCTCAAAAAAATGGCTAATCTTATCAGTTCTAGTTTTAAAGTAAAGTGTCTAAAATATGCTCCAAATCAAAAAAAGGGGTATTATGAATCAACGCTTTTCAAAATCGAATGATTTTTTTGCTACCTCAAAAAATCAGGGAGTCGTATCAATTCTCGTTTCAAAGTTTACTTTGTTTGTAGCTTAAAATGTTTTCCTTGGCAGTTTTGGTGGGGCACTATAATGGAACCCATCGGGATCTTTTTCCATTAGATGACGTGCCCATGGAGGGCTCGTGCCTACATGGATTGCAATTACTACTTATTTTTTACTTGTTGGTCTGTGTGGCCCATAGGAAAGGGGTCAATACATGACACTAGTATGGACAATTCGGTAGTTAACGAAAGTATTCCATGTTGTAGTGAGGTGGTTGGCGTGTATAACCATGTGGGCACCAAGTAGGGATCACGTGGGTGCCATGTGGTAGGTCAAGATGACATGGAACTATCTAATTGGAGAGACTTTTAACTCAACGTATCTTTTGATCCAAGCGTCGAATTGAAGAAAATTTTATATCGTTGGAAAGGTCTCAATGAGAAGAACACAACAATGTCATCATTTTTGGTTTTCAGAAGGTTGTCAAAGGTCAAAAATTGAGATACATTTATGAAATTGGACTTTGGAAGTTGGGTTAGCTTAGCAATTTTCTCCTTCTACCCTTATAGTTGGGGCTATGGATAGTAGGGGGTATGTTACACCATAAACCCATTCCCACTCAATTTTTTTATATATCTTTTATTTTAATTTAACTTTATAACTTCGTTTAATTAAATTTAAAAGCAAAAGATTCATAACTACATTTATAATAAATCTTAATCCTTAATCCTAATTACTATTAAAAATATTCCATTTTATAAAGGTTAAATCCGTATTACCTATCTATTAAATATTGATACTCAAATTAAAATTTTGGAAATCCTAATCCAAAATAAACATGTCTATTAAAATAATTATCAATGTTATATTCAATACATAAAAAACAAAACAAACTTGTTTTTTTTCTTAATTTGTAAAAATATACCATGGAATTAAAAGCTTAATCATTATCAATCTTTTATATGATAAAGGAAAAATTAATAAATGAAAAAATGGTTTATTTGATGCATATAAATGTGTAGACATAATTCCAACCTAAGTTATATTAGTACATTGTAATTTTGAATATTTAAATATATTCAAAGTATTAAATTAATTTAAAATTACAATTTTGTTGGGCAGTGGATCCCCCATGTAACGATTTTAGGGCTTGAAGCCCGCAATTTTGGGTAAGAGTATGCTAGAAGCTCCACGAAGTGTGCGAAGCATGAATTGTAATTGGTAAAGTCCAAGGGTAGTTCCCATAAAATATTATAGATTAATCTAGAATGTGTCAGATCTAGGTTTAGAAGGCAGTTTTTGGATGATAATGGTAATGGAGATCTAAAGCGTATGGGTTTGTGAAGTAAGGGCAATTTGAGTTTGTAAGTTTGAGTCATGGGTAGAGGTTAGAGTAGGCTCTATAGCTGTGTGTGCAAAGGCTTGGTAGAGTCCACAACTGTGTATGCGGACCCCTGCAGCTGTGTGCGTAGGGACGAATTGGATTGTATTAAATGGAAGATTAATAAAGATAAGTATTTCTGAATTATTGCGTATCTGATCGCAATCTGAATGTTTATGCTTATGTATGGTTTTATGAAGTGTATTTAAGGTTTATGATTGCACGCTCTGGGTTTAACTATTAAATGTTCACTAAAAGACCTTAAAGAATAAATCAAATCTATAATAATTGTAATAAGACTAAGGATCTAAGAAACACCCCTTCACGGATTTTCACAAAGGACACACTGCTACGCGGAATAGTATAAGTGTGTAGATTGGATTTCGAGCCATCCAGACCTCATCAAGACATTCCGAGGGTGCAGAAACCTGGTTCCAGCACCCTCCCATACCACCTCGGGTGAGAATGTAGTCTGCGCTCCGCGAATTGTTGCTGAAAGGGCCAATAGTATGGGATTTGTTTGGCTAAAAACTCTTCCAAACCTGGGTCAGGGCCCAATAAACCAACAAGTGGTTCCATTACCAGGATCAAGATTTTCCCAAAGGGATGTTTGATGTCGAAACACTAGAACCCTACAAAAAAATAGATTGAAGAGTGGTTGCATCAGAAGCTTTACGAGTTCATAGTGCAGGAGAACAAAACCCCAAAGATGTCTAAGAAGAGGTGGCTGGATCACTACATATACATAGAAATCCACGAGATCTTCTTCACGTCCTTCGTGTTAGAACTGTATGAGTGGATCGCGAGGCTAGCAGACAACATAGGAAGGTGTAAGCTTGATCAACATATAGTGTGGACTCTGGGGTTAGTACGCAGGCCAGAGGCATCTGAAGATAAGATTGCGCGAGTCGTAGATCATTGGTTAGATCAGATAATAGGAGGGTTTATCATGTTGAAAATAATATTGAGAGGGGGGGTGAATTAGTATTATCTAGTTCTTTTAACAAACCTTACTTATTTACTCTTTGAATTATTTTTGCATATCAGTACCATAAAATAATGAGCGAGAAAAACAGATAGTCACATCAAAGAACACCAGATATAAGGTGGAAACCCAATGTGGGTGAAAACCACCTGCTGCAATATGTCTCTATCTTCTTTCAAATTAGAAACTCCTTTTACAATGGTCTTGTACTGGTGCAGTCCTTTACCAGTACACAGGCTGCAACCTGCAGAGAGCTAAAACTCTCTCTCGTTTTCCAATCTCTCCTGGAAGGGAGCTACAACCCCCTACTTCTTTTCTTTCAAGGACCACTTTTCATAAATTTTCAAACTGGATCCATAAATATCAAATGATCATCAAGTACCAGTAAGTCACCCAGATAACCAGATCCACAATAACAGAAAACTAAACCCAAAACACCTTATGTGGCATCTCCTGTGGCATCTCCTGCGGTGCCTTCTGCGGCATCTCCTGCGGCGCCTCCTGCGGCATCTCCTGCGGCGCCTCCTGCAGCGCCTCCTGCGGCGTCTCCTGCAGCGCCTCTACGGCGCCTCCTATGGCATCTCCTGTGGCGCCTCCTGCGGCGTCTCCTGCGGCACCTCCTGTGGCGCCTCCTGCGGCACCTCCTGTGGCGCCTCCTACGGCGCCTCCTGTGGCGTCTCGCGGCGTCTCCTGCGGCGCTCGAGAGATCACCCTTCACAGATTCGCTTTCCACTTCACTTTCATATAGATCGATCTTTTGAAACAATAACCCAATATTTCAGATCTTAAGATATTTGACCCAAAAGCGTACATAAGCCAAATGATCTCCTTTGCTTTATATAGGCAAGCTCTTCCTCAAATCATGGACCAATACCACGAGCCAAAACCATAACAAATCAATACCATCAACTCAATACTAGGGATCAACACGTCTGTCGAGATGCCATGGTCCAAAAACCATAGGTTAAAATTCCAAGGAATAACTACCATGGACCAAAGGTAAGTTTTCCCACATGAAATAAAATTTTCTTTGCATAAAATTCCGTGAACTTTTCTCCACATGAAATAAACTTTTATAAAATTTTCTCTGCATAAAATTCCGTGAACTTTTCTGCTGCATACTTCTTAATTCTCATCATATTGAGAGCCATGCCATGGGTGTTGCCATCAAGTACAACATCTGTAACATATAACCATACCAGAAACATAATGCCAACACACATGCACGAAACAAGTTATATTTTTTTCTTTTGTTTGCTTGCATGTCACAATAAAAAATGTGCTTATGCTTCAAAGTTGCATGCAATGTCACACAACACCATGATAAGTCCACGAACTTCTTTTCATTCACTTGCACTCACTTATGTCCCATAGGCACTTTGAAACATGAAGTGTGGTTGTCTTCATTGTTATACCTTTATTTCTTATTGGTTTGCACAACTGAGTTGCTCACAGACCAAGCCTCCACCAACATGGGTCAACCAATGCGTCGATGGTTGTATTAGAAATATAACTTCACGTGATCAGGCCTATCCATTGTTAGTTTAAGAGTAGGAGTAGTGTTTTCTTTCAGTCAGGTTTCTTGCATGCTTGTTCGCTTACTTGTTTCGTTTGCTTGTTTGTCTGCTTGCTTGTTTGCTTACCTTCTTTTCTTTCGCTTTTGCTTCTTCTCTTGCTTTGTGTTAAGACTGCTGGACCCGCCAACATGTCAAGGGGATCTCCTTAGTAATATGTCCCAATTACACCTCAGACTGTTTGGTGTAGGAGTCCCACTAGTGGGTTGTAAGGTAATTCCTCGACCGCGATGTTGCAGAAAGGTGAGTAGGATAACTTGTTAGTAGCAAGGGTGTGATTGATGCAGTGAGTCAAGGAAGGTGTATGAGAGGTTTTGGGTTGTGTTATATTATTTCCATGACTAGCTCCCTTAGTTAACCGGAGGGTTAGAGGGGGCCAGAGCCGCCCCTTCGTTGCACCGATTATGCAATGGGTGGGTCATAGAGGGTTTGAGGGGGGCGTGTAGTCCCCCTCTACAGGGTCGAGGAAACACCCTGAGGAAATTTTTTTTGGACCCTATTATGCAGGAAAACCTACCTATGGTTTTCTGCATGGTTTTCGCACATGGTTTTGGGCGCGATGGTTTTCGGTCCATGGTATTGGATGCTTCAACATGTATATATGTGTATTGTAACATTGAAAGGAACATAATGAAAAATCAATCTGGCTGTCTCGGTTTTGGGATCCAGGGGAAAATCTATATGTATATGTGTTTTATGTGTTATTCTCTCTCATTGTTTATTTTATGTGTTTTAGAATTCGTATGCAGGTAATTTATGTAAGGGGTTAAAACCTATAAGAGGTTCTAACACATCAAGGGAAGGTGAGGGTGAAGGTGAGTTCCGGGTTGAAAAGGATTAGTCCCAACTCGACTATGAACACACAACAAAAAAGGACATGCACATCTTTCGGTAGGTCAGTCCACTCAGATGTGTCAGTCACATCATACAAGGTAAGATAACATGTACAACACTCACAGATTAGTATGAGATGAGTGCGACAATTCTTACAACAAGATTCATGTGAAAGGTCTATCTAATGTCTGGAAGAGCTGTCAAAAGGGACAGTGACAACATTAACAACATATATAACACATTAACAACAAGAATCATATAATATCATGCAAATCAATTCATACACAAATACGTAAGTTAGACAACATATATCATTAAGGCAACTGGAGTAGTCCAACTACAATAACAACATATGTGAACTGGATTTAAACATGAATGTAAAAAATTATAGATATTACCATAAATACAAAGATGCAATGGAAATAATCCTTCATTTCATTAATGTAAAATACTGAAATATGCTTACAAATAGAAATGGAAATAAACCAGCTAGGGCAATGGTATCTTATCTCTGAGAAGAGATGTGGCAGCTACATGCTTCTAAACTGTGTCACAATGAGGCTCAAAGGACTATTTATTATTGAGAAACAATGGAAAGCCCTAAACATCGAAAAAAAAGCTTAGGAGATGAAACACCAAACTGTGGGCCCCGTTTTGGGTAAATTGGTACATCGACTTCCCAGGGTCATAACTTTGGGATATGGTCTCTGTTTGATGCGCCCAATAGCTCGTTAGAAAGATATATCTAAGGACTACAACTTTGGGAAGAGAAACATCAATGTGTTGACCCATGTTATGCCCAAATTTCCAAAAAATATGTCGTTTAGGGCCTCAAAATGGCTCCGTAAGTTTAGGACCCGAAAACTACTAAAAATAGTAAATTGTGCTACAATTAAGGAAATTGAAAAATTGAAGAGACAGTTGTGGGGGTCCAAGTGGGGTAGGTGGGTGGCCACCAACATCCACCTGGATAATTATGCATGGAAATGTGTTGGATCTTATTATATAAAGAAATGCAAGTCACAATCATACAATACATCCATGTAAACTTGCTAGCCCCAACAGTGGTACGTTACAGCCACATCCGCCTTCACCTCCAAAGAGATGAACTAGCTCTATGGAGTGGAGAAGCCAAGGCATGCTACAATACTATCCAAGTTCTTTCCATGATAGTCTTATCAGAAGCTTGGCTGACCAAATGCCCTTACAATGAGTTATGAGGGACTATTTATAGCAAAGTGTGGGGTGACCCTTTACATTCCCCTTTGTGATAGTTCAACTACGCTCATGACTCTTCACCTACTCTATGAATGTTACATGCAACCATTGACACTTGTCTTACACTTGACATGACTCAACATTACAATGCACATGTACTCATGTGAGACAACATGGCTTGAGAAAGCCTTGCAAGGCACCATTGACACTCGATCCATTGTGATGAGACCAACTCTTTGACACACTTGTGATGGTGAAGGTGATGAGCTGATGCCAAGCTTGGTTGTCTGTGATGTTGTACATGCACCTCATGGTTACATCTTGTTGAATCGAACTCTTGCCTCTGTTGCAACTGGTGCATTGGTTCGACACCTTCATCCAACTCGTACACTAACATGTGCATGGTCTTCTTGGGTACCGTTGAACTGGAAACACACTGATGCATAGTGTCTATGTTGATCTTCCACTGTGTGCTGGTTTTCATGCACATCAACTTTTTGAAGTACATGTTTAGCCCTAGTTGGACTTGATTCTTCGTGTTGCTGAGTGTGTTGAATGGGTTGGATTGCATGCATGTGATGAATGAAATGCATGCTACTAAATCCCTTGCATGTGATCAACAACACTTCTCACCATGTCTGCTTTGTGTTAACTGTTGGGATGGATCCTTAACTTGTATGGGCGTCGTCTCATCTGTGAGTGCATGTTGTGCCCAATGTTTTTCTTGTTCCTGTTGTAACTCATTCATCTATCCGTGTAGCTTCATGTTCTTCTTGAGTTGCTACTTCAGCACATGAAACTCCTTCTTTGTTCCATATTCTGCCTTGGCGTGATCTTCATGTCATGCCGTCACTTCATAGTCGGAGTCTCCAAAGTTGCTTTCATCGTCAATGGACCTGTTTGAGCTTGCAACCTTCTTCCACCTCCATGTTGTCAACAACCCTCCTCTTACATTCATTGCATTTGATATGTTGTCTTAAGCTACCGTTCACGATGTTGCGCATTGCGATGTTGCTGGTATTGTATCTTGATGTCCTTGTCTATGAACAACTTGATGTCTTTGTGGGTAGGTGAGTCCATGGAAACTTGATCGACTACATCCCCAAGTGTGCTCTGAATGGTGTCTTCATCTCTACTCTCTTGGAAACCATTGTACCTATACTACTGAGAGGCAGATGAAAATCTAGGATACCTAGAGAAATGGGAACACTCATGGTAAGAAATATGTCAGTCGAAAACCAAAATGAACATGAGAACTAAATTGCAACATACCTGGGTGCATGATCATGAAGGCTGTGCAATTTCGGCTACGAGGTTGGGAGATCGACTACCAAGACTACGCAAGGCATAGTCTAGGTTGTTGGGAGACTGGTTGACTACTGGAATTGTATAATGCATAGTACAGTTTGGATGCTGACTGTTGGTATTGCGTAATGTGCAATTTCAGCTGGGAAGGATTGCTAGCAAAGGGACAAATTTACACAATTTATTGGGCCAAGCAACCGCTATCCTCTAGAAATGCGCAAAAAAGTCCTGAGTCTATTGCTAGGTAGGAATGCCCAAATTTGGAGAGGAAAGTGAGCCTTCCTTCCATAGATTGCGCAATGAAGCCTTGGTGAAGGCAGAGTCCGTGCCAACGTTAGTCCAAATTGCTGATGGGAAACAGAAAACAACTAAGATAGTAAATGCATGGCGACACTAAGTGATAGTAGAAGTGATTAACAGTGCATGCAAAACATGAATGAAATATTCAACAAACAGATCAACATGCATGTGAGTGAGGTAGTTCACTGGTTGGGTGAACATTCGTTGAAAACAGTTTCATGCATGCAACAACAGTGAGATAGCAATGAAAAATAAAACACAACTAGGACATGCTAGTATATATGTAAACGAAAACAAGTGTTCAAAGAAATCAAGAAAATAGTACTCCCACAAGGAAAAACACAAAAAGCAATAGAAATGCGGCACAAGGCATGGGAAGTGGGTTTACCCCAAAACAACTGAGCTGAATTTGCTGAGTACTTGTAGATGTGATATGGGATGTCAGAGTTGTAAGTTTTATGTGAGGAATGAGATCTACAATGTCTGGTTGATGAGTTTTGATAGCATCCAGGTTGTGATGTGCATGCCACAAATCTAGGGGAAGCGACACTTGGTGGGAGGTTTTGGAATTTCTCCTTGCATGAACCTCCAAGTGATCAACATAGATCCTTGAAAAAAGGGACTCCTTTGCATGATGCCTAGGGAGAAACAACCCATGAATGCAAGTCTATTTTGCTTACTCTCGGAGGGAACCATCAACTCAGCTACACATGAAAGAGACTACTTGACTGCTGGAGAAAAATGTGCATTTTTGGCTGGGAGCTGGGTTGGTTTCCGAAGAGATTTATGCAATTTATGGGTAGAGCAGTTGATTTCTGCATAGATTTGCACAAATTATGGGTTGGGCAACCTTACTGGGGAAATTTGCACTAATATTGTTGGGAGCGTTGGCAGGCAGGATTGCACAATCCTGGAGCACAGCAGGCTGCCAGAGAGGATTGCGCAATTTCTAGAGGGAAGGCTGGTTTCCCTCTAGGAATGCACAATTTTGAAGGGTAGTCTACTTATCCTACAGTTGGACTAAGTCCGGGTGAACAACTTGTGAGGGGAATGGATAAAGCTATGTCTGACAGGCTGCCTTTGTGCAAGAGAGACATTGAAGCTTGTGAACTTGATAAAGCAAGGCAAGCTAATGTGAAGGTTGGAAGGGAGGCTCCAAAATGAGGTTAAGGAAAAATTTGGAGGGTGTTTGTATCCACTACAACACTTTACTTTGTGGTTTGTTAGTTTTCTTGTTTCGTTCGTAGGTTAGTTTCACATGAAACCATGCATGACTCTTGAAATGAGCTGGGTAAAGTACAAGAAGGCTTGTACAACTATCACTACTTGGTTATCTGTCATCTTGCCTCTATAGGAAGAACTTGTTACTTTTAGTCCATGATACGTCAAAGGAAAATATGAATTGTTTGAAGTGAACCTCGGTCAAAACACAACACTAGCACGCTAACTAGTATCACCTACTCTAGTTGATTGTTTTTAGGTTAACCTTTGTCAGCTCAGTCAAGTAGAGTAAGGTGAGGGGGAAAACCTTAACAAGCACATCAGAGATATAATAAACTATTTCTCTGATGCAACAACCTCTTCTGCTCTCAATAAGTCAGGATCCCTCTTCTACCTTTGAAATGAAAATTGCTATGCACAGTTGAAAAAATAAAAATGAAAAATGAAAAGTGAAAAAATTCAAAATGAAAAATGAATAAGGCAAAAGAAGAGAAAGGCTTCCTGTGCAAGGAGGTGATGCAAGTAACTCCACTAGGGTACTAACTAGGCTCATTGGCAATGAAGCCATGCTTGTGTTCCTATGTGGCTTCGCCTGAGTACTATCTAGGCCTGCTAGCAGTGAAGCAACACCAGAGATGAAACTAAGACTCTCATGACTATAATACTTATGCACCAGTATACCCCTCAACCCCAATCGAAACAATTGTGTTACATTGGCTTGGAATGTGTGTCAATCAACCAAGAGCTTGGCAGATGCTACGTCTCACAATCAAGCTAGTGTGAAACCAAGATGAACTGAGTGTTGTGTGTGGAGCCTGATTATCTTCTATATTCAAAGGTATCACCACATTAGACCCCAGTTCAAAATGGGACAGCAACGCCGCCCGTAAAATATTCGTTGTAGGGGGGTCCACGAGGGGTGACTGCAACCTCTGGGGAGGCCCCCCTTGGCGGGGGGTTTCGGGGGCAGTGCCCCCAAAGCTAAGAATAGATGTAAAATTTCCTGGTAAAACTATAGTAACTTCTAGTCAATCTGGGCCATTCATTAGGAAAAGATCTAACGGTAGAAGTTATGTTTAATTTATGGTTTTTTGCCCTAGAAGGCAACCCCTCACTATATATGAGGGAATTGTATTGCATCTATCTAGATCTATATTCTGAGTGAGAAAGAGAGAGGAAATTGAGAGCGAAGAGGGTGTTACAACGGATCTACTGTAGGTTGTATCTCTTTAGTTTGCTGGATAATATAAAAGGAAAGATTGGTTGTTTCTCTGTGGACGTAGCCCAAACTGGGTGAACCACGTATATCTGTGTCTCTCTTGTTTTATGCATTTTATATGTTTACATTTCTGTAAGATTTTATGTGTTCCATTTCTCTGTAATATATAATTTTCTAACGACTAGTATCAGAGCCGAAGGTCTATTTGGCTGATAAGCTCGCAGGAAATAAGGGTTCTTCGTTTGAGTGGGAGCAATGGTGGAAGATGGTAAGTTTAGGGTCGATAAATTTAACGACCGAAACTTCTCACTGTGGAAGATGAAGATGGAAGATTATCTATATCAGAAAGATCTGTACCTACCATTGGGCGGAAAAACAAAGATGCTGACGGGCATGAAGAATGAAACCTTCTTGATAGAAAGGCACTTGGAATAGTACGGTTGTGCCTTGCAACGTCAGTTGCCTTCAACATTTCAAAGGAATCAACGACAGAGGGTTTGATTAAGGCATTGGAGAAATTATATGAAAAACCCTCGGCCTCAAACAAGGTATTTCTTATGAAACGATTATTTAATATGAAGATTTTGGAAGGTGGATCTGTTGCAGACCATTTAAATGATTTTAATACTATTACAAGTTAGTTATGCTCTGTACGGGTAAACTTTGGTGATGAAGTTAGAGCTCTGTTATTCTTGTGCTCATTACCAGAAAGTTGGAATGGTCTAGTAATGGCCATTAGTAACTCTGTTTCTGGATCTAGTACTTTAAAGCTTGATGATGTTGTCGGTGCTATCCTTAGTAAGGAAATGTGATGGAAAAGCTTTGGTGAGGCATTGGGTAATGCTTTGAGTGAAGAGTCCAGGGGAAGAAAAATGGAAAGAGGAAAGAGCTTAGGATATCACAGTAAATCAAGGAAAGGCAGATCCAAGTCCAGGTCGGGGATAGTGTGCTGGAAATGCAGAAAGAAAGGACACCTAAAGAAAGACTGTAGATCTCGGAAGGGAAAAGAAGGAGATGCACAACAAGTAAACAATCATGAAGCAAATGTGACAGGTGAGGTGTTAGAAGATGCTTTGATTCTTTCTTTTTAAAATATCAGTAATTCCTTCGTAGATTCAGGGGCCTCATTCCATGCCACACCTGATAAAAAATATTTTCATGACTATGTTCAAGGAGATTTTGGACAAGTCCATTTGGGTGATGACAAACCCTGTAAAATTGTTGGAATGGGTAAGGTTCTTGTAAAACAGTAAAATGGAAACCAATGGCTACTAAAGGAGGTAAGCAGTTCCAGATCTGAAGAAAAAATTGATTTCAATAGGCAGTTAAGCGATGAAGGTTGTGTGACAACTTTCACTGAGAAAGCTGAACGTCACCAACAAAGCCTTGTAATAGCAAAAGGTGAAAAGGTGGAAACATTGTATTTATGCAATGGTATTTCTAACTCTGTTAAATGGCTTAATTTCCAAAAGGAAGCAATGCAACATTATGGTTCATAGCTCGGACACATGAGTAAAAAAGGGGATGAAGATTCTTCACTCAAGTAATTTTCCGGTTTGAAGAATGTTGATTTGGAATTTTGTGAGAAGCTTTATGGAAAACAGAAGAGAGTCAGCATTTCTAAGAGTGGGAAAGAAAAGAAGAGTGAAAAATTAGAGCTTGTGCATATAGATGTATGGGGACCTGCTCAGGTATCATCTCTTGGTGGCTCTCATTATTATGTTACTTTTATTGATGATGCAACTAGAAAAATTTGGATTTATTGTATTAAGATTAAATATGATGTATTTGATACTTTCAAGAAATGGAAAGCTTTGGTTGAGATTGAGACAAGAAAGAAATTGAAGTGTCTCAGATCAGACAATGGAGGTGAATATTGCAGCAAAGAGTTTCATAGGTACTGTTCAGAGCATGGAATTCATTGAGAGAAGACAATTCCAAGAACACCACAATAAAATGGTGTGTCAGAAAGGATGAATAGAACAATAATGGAGCGAGCAAGGTGCATGAGATTACATGCAGGATTGCCTTTACAATTTTGGGCAGATGTTGTAGATATTGCTATTTATCTAATAAACAGAGGGCTTTCAGTTCCTTGGGTGGTGGTGTTCTAGAGGAAGCATGGATAGGTAAAAAGGTAAACTACTCCTTTTTAAAGCCTTTTGGTTGTGAGGCCTTTGTCCATATTGATAAGGAAAATAGGACAAAGCTTGAGGCAAAGTCAAACAAATGTATGTTTATTGGATATGGTGTTAATGATTTTGGTTATCACTTATATAGTTATGAAAATCACAAAATCATTAGGAGCAGAGATGTAATATTCAATAAAAAGGCCTTGTATAAGAATCAGTTGTAAGAAAAGAAACAGGAAAAAGAAAACAAGGAATATGCAGTTCTTGATGAAATCACTGAAAAAGTAAAGGTGCCTGAAAATAGTAATAACCAACAACCACAATAACAACAACCACCACAACAACAACAAGCACCTCAAACACCTAAAAGTGGTGTTAAAAGATCTACCAAGATAAGTAGACCCCTTGAACGATACTCTCCTTCATTATATTATTTATTGTTGACTGATTCCAGTGAACCAGAATGTTATGAAGAAGCAATGTAGGTTGAAAGCAGGAAGAAGTGCGAGGTAACCATGGAAGAAGAGATGGACTCCTTAATGTATAACCAGACTTGGGACTTAGTCAAGTTGCATGCAGGAAAAACTACATTGAAGAATAAATGGGTTTATAGGCCAAGGGAAGAAGATGGAGGAAAACAGAGGTACAAAGCTAGACTTGTGGTGAAGGGGTTTGCACAGAAGAAAGGTATTGATTTTGATGAAATATTTTCTCCTGTTGTTAAAATGATTTCAATCAGAACTATTTAAGTCTAGTAGCAGTTGAAGATTTGCATCTTGAGCAGTTAGATGTAAAGACAACCTTTCTCCATGGGGATTTGGAGGAAGAGGTATATATGCAGCAACCACAAGGATATGAGGTAAAAGGGAAGGAGAAACTAGTGTGCAGGTTGAAGAAGAGCTTGTATGGCTTAAAACAGGCTCCAAGGCAGTGGTATCTAAATTTTGACAAGTTTATGTATGAACAAGGTTATACTAGATGTCACTTTGATCATTGTGTTTATCTGAAAAAAGCAAAATGATGGCAGCTATATTATATTGTTATTGTATGTAGATGACATGCTTGTTGCAGGGTCTAACATGTAGGAAATAAATGTGCTCAAAAGAAAATTGGCAAATTCATTTGCAATGAAGGATTTGGGAGCTGCAAAACAAATCCTTGGTATGAGAATCACTAGAGACAGGAAAATCGCAAATTAACATTGTCTCAGAAAGTACATACAAAAGGTGTTGAAAAGATTTAACATGCACAATGCAAAACCAGTTAGTACACCTTTTGCTAGCCATTCAAACTTAGTAAGGAAATGTGCCCAAAGACCCAAGAAGACATGGATTATATGTCTAAAGTTCCATATGCATCAGCAGTTGGAAGCTTAATGTAAGCAATGGTCTGCACAGGGCTTGATATTGCACATGCAGTGGGAGTTGTAAGCAGGTACATGAACAATCCAGGAAAGGAACATTGGATGGAAGTGAAATGGATTCTCAGATATTCGAAAGGTACCACAAATCAAGCATTATGCTTTGGTGGTTCAAACATTTCTCTATAGGGATATGTTGATGCAAACATGGTAGGTGATATAGATAACAGGAGGAGCACTACAGGATATGTATTTACTGTAGGTGGAATAGTTGTCAGTTGGGTTTCAAAAATCCAAGGTGTTGTTGCACTTTCAACAACAAAAGCAGAGTATGTTGCTGCTACAGAGGCTAGTAAAGAAATGATCTGGTTACAAAGGTTTATGGGTGAATTGGGTAAGGAGCATGATATGGGCACGTTATACAGTGATAGCCAAAGTGCCATTCATCTTGCAAAGAACTCAAAATTTCATTCCAGGACTAAACATATACAACTCAATTACCATTTCATACGATCAGTGTTGGAAGATGGAGAGTTGAAGCTAGAAAAGATACACACTAGCCAAAATCCTGCAGATATGCTAACAAAAATTGTAACCAGGGAGAAACTGAGAATATGCTCCATTTCGATTTGTCTTCAAGGATGACGATGAAGATTAGCAACAGCCAGGTCCAAAGAGGAGTCATTGTCAAGTAAATGAAGCATCGATGGAGTTGCTACAATCATTCTCCAAGTGGGAGATTGTTGGATGTGGAGCATGATTGTTTAGAGGTCTTTGTTTCAGTCAGATGTATACCCCAGGAAGTTTGTACGCCCCTCCACAGGGGGGGGGACTTGTCCCCTCCGTGGATATTTGAGGGGGCCGATTCCCCCCAGCTGGGGGATCCGGGGGCCAGTGGTCCCCCGATGGGGGATTCAGGGGCAGCGCCCCCGAAGCTAAAAATAGATGTAAAATTGCCTTGTAAAAGTATAATAATTTCTAGTCATTCTGGGCCGTTCATTAGGAAGATGATATGATAGTAGAACTTATGTTTAGTTTAGGGTTTTTTGCCCCAGAAGGAAACCCCTCCCTTTGTATGAGGGTATTGTATTTGAGGCTGTGTAATAGATGTGTATTCTCCGAGCGAGAAGCAGAGAGGTGAGACTGTGAGAAAAAACAGAGGATATCACAGCGGATCTACTGTAGGGTGCATCTCTTCATTTTGTTGGATAATAGAAAGGAAGGAATGGTTGTTCGGGGTGGACGTAGCCCAAATTGGGTGAACCACGCATATCTGTGTCTCTCTTGTTTTATGTGTTTTCTGTGTTTATATTTCTGCAATATTTTATGTGTTTCATTGCTCCGTAATATATAATTTTATAACAACTGGTATCAGAGCTGAAGGTCTATTTGGCTGATAAACTCAAAGGAAAGAAGGGTTCCTGGTTCGAATGGGAGCAATGGCAGAAGATGGTAAGTTTAGGGTCAAGAAACATGGAAGGTTGTGTACAGCCGAGATGTGGCGTTTAGGGAGGTGAAAAAATTTATTAAACATGAAGTCCCATCAAAGAAACATGAGAAGATAGAGTTTGAGCTTAAGCAAGAAGAATTAGACTCTACAGGAGAAGAGGAATCAGAAGATGAAGAGCCACAAACTCCGGTTGTGAAGAGATCAGTTCGAGAAAGAAGGCCCAGCCATAAAGGTATAGTCCATCTTCATTCTGTTCAAATTTTTCTTTATCTATTACTAATGATGATCCCAAAACTGTGAAGGAGGTAGTTGATTCAGAGGATGGCAAACTGGAAGGTGGCCATGGTTGATGAAATGGCATCTTTGCACACAATTAGGCTTGGGATCTGATGGAGTTTCCGACTGGAAGGAAACCCATTGGCATCAAATGGGTGTTCAAGAAGAAGAAAAATGCAAAAGGAAAGGTTGAGAAATGCAAAGCTTGGTTGGTAGTAAAAAGTTATTCCTAGGTGTCGGGAATTAGTTTTGGTGATATTTTTTCTCGTGTTGCCAAGGTAGCTTTTATTTGTTGTTGTTGCTTTAGATTTTGAGGTGGAATAGATGGATGTGAAGACAACATTTCTCCACGGGGATCTGGAAGAGGAGATATACATGAAGTAACCTGAAGGCTTTGCAGTGAAGGGTAAGAAAGAACTAGTATGCAAGTTATGGAAGTCTTTGTATGGGCCAAAACAGTCACCAAATATGTGGTATCAAAAATTTGATACATTTATATGGGGACTTAACTTCACTAGAAGCAAAGCAAATCACTATGTGTATTTTAAATTAGTTGGTGACCATGTTATTTATCCGGTCTTGTATGTGGATGACATGTTGCTGGTTGGAAATGAAAAAAGAAATTATCCAGGATTTGAAGACCCAATTTTCCTCCAAATTCGACATGAAAGATCTTGGTGCTACAAACTATATTTTGGGTATGGAAATTAAAAGAGATCGGGCAAAGAGGAAGCTTTGGTTAAAACAGAGGAAGTATGTCGAGACAATATTGCAGAGGTTTAATATGCAGGATAGTAAACTCGTGAAGGTTCCTATTCCTGTAGGTAGGGAAATTAAGATACCCACCCTAAATTATAAGTAAAATAATGGGCAAATCCAATGGTAATATAAGAAAATGGAAAGGCGAGATTTAAATCAAAAATTAAATATGATATATATTGTTTTGGCGAATCCTCACGGGCATGGCGAATAGTTTACTCAATTATAAAAATTGAAGATCTTGGTATTACCATGGGTAATCATAAACCTAGAGCTTAAAAAATTACTGTAGTATTTATAAATTAATAAATAATATTATTTTTAATTTAATTTTCTTTTAATCACTAAAAATGTTTAAACAAACATTAAATTACACATCCATTTTTACTCTTGTCACCAACCCCGAGAGGGATCAATTTTTTTCACTATATGCTGTTTGCATATCACGAAATTGAAACCTATCGAGGGTTAGTAGATCCAGAGTAAAGATGGATCTTGCGGTTTAATTCCCCCATTTAATAGGCAGATATCAAGTGATCCATGGGTCAATCCATGTGCCATTTTATTTATAATAACTAAATAGGGAATAATGTTTTTTTGCTGGTATTTCGTCCCATAGTATTTTTCCCAATAGGTTTCACCTAAATATAACACATTTTTTTTAGTGTTCGTAAATATAAGGTGACTTATGGAGTAAATATAAAAAAATGTTTTATTTGTTTGCCATACCTCTCATTTATTTATATTTTTATTAATTTACCATACCTCTTTTACAAATATGGTATTTGGCCCATAGGATTCACTTAAATAAAACCTCGAGCCTTCATAAATAGAACGAGGGTTATGGACTAAATATAAAAAGAGGTTTTATTTATTTACCATATGTCTAGTTTATTTATATTTTTATTTATTTACCATACCTTTTGAGTTAGTATAAAAAGATGTTTTATTTATTTACTATACCTCCACTTTAAAGGTTGTAACTCCTAATTTCAAGGCTAAATTTACCTTTTTTATCCTCTCCCTTAAAATAAGGTGGGCTATTTGAGGTGATTTGTAAAAATGTACTATGATACAAAATATTGGCCCAGTAAAAATTTAAAACCCCCTTAATTTCGCGAAAGGGCGAACATTCGCCCCTAAAATTTTATATTCATGTAGGTGTAAAGTTATCTATTAAAGAGTGTCCCAAGACATAAGAAAAGGAAGAGGGCATGTCACGAGTTCCATATACAAGTCCAGTCGGTAGCCTGATGTATGTGATGGTCTGTACTAGATGATACATTGCACATGTAGTGGGAGTATTGAGCAGGTTTATGTCAAAACCAGGGAAGGAGCATTGGATAATAGTGAAGCAGGTTTTCAGGTATTCATGTGGCCCTAGTGATTATGGTTTGTGTTACCAAGGAAGACGAGGATTGGACAGAGATTTGAATATTCGTGGCTTTGTTGATGCAGACTAGACTGGAGATTTAGATCAGAGAAGATCTACAAGTGGTATGTGTTTAACCTATTTGGAGGTGCAGTCAGTTGGATGAGTAAGAAACAATCTCTAGAGGCACTATCAACTACAAAGGCAGAATACATGGTAGCCACTCATGCAAGCAAGGAAGCAGTTTGGTTTTAGAGATTGTGTTCAAGTATGGGGTTAGTACATGGAGCTATAAGGATAGACTGTGACAGCCAAAGTGCAATTTTCTTGGCAAATAACTCTACTTATCATTCATAAACAAAGCACATTGATGTTCAGTATCACTTTGTGAGGGATATGATGGAAGACAAAAAGGTGTTGCTGGTAAAGGTGGGCACTTTGAATAATACCGCAGATGCATTGACAAAATATGTGAACTCTAAGAAGTTCTCTTGGTGTAGAGAAACAATGGCCATTGTAGGGTTGGATAAATGACTAGACTCTCTTGTGGCCCCATGTGGAAAGAAAACAACAAGTGGAAGAATGTTGGGTTGTGCTATATTTTTTCCATGACTAGCTATCCTCGTTAACTAGGGGATTAGAGGGGGGGCGAAGCCCCCCCTTCGTTACACTAATTGCACGTTGGGGGGGTAACAGGGGGTTTGAGTGGGGCAGGTAGCCCCCCTTTACGAGGTCCAGGGCAGCAGCCCAAGGAAATTTTTTTTGGACCCTACATTAGGTTGGGCGGTCCTACATATGGTTTTGTGAATGGTTTTCGCACCTGGTTTTGGCCACGATGGTTTTCAGTGCACGGTATTGGATGCTTTGACATGTATAAATATGTATTGTAACATTGAAAGGAACATAATGAAAACTCAATCTGGTAGTCCCGGTTTTGGGATCAAGGGGAAAATATCTGTGTATATGTGTTTTATGTGTTATTCTCTCGCATTGTTTATTTTCTATGTTTTAGAATTCGTATGTAGGTAATTTTTGTATGGGGTTAACACCTACAAAGACAATAATCTACTGTACTATTTTAAACAACGGAAACCAATGATCGATGAAAAAAATAATCAACAAGAGGAAGAACATCAACGACACATAATACAATATTTATCTAGGGAAATCCACTGTTCAAAACCCCTACTATCTATATCGCACTAATTAGAAATTTGAGCGAAAATACAAAGCTTGTTCTCACTAGAACAATTCTTGCACAAGTATAATCAACTCTCTACTCACAAGCTAGCTCATGCCAAACCTTATCCTATTATGCTGCTCTCCAAGCCCCTATTTCCTTGCGCAATTCCTATGAGGAATAAACCATATTTAATTGGGGATTCCTTCTTCCATAATTGTGTAATAAAAATCTAGGTCCTCTTCTGATTGCATGCATGATTTGTATAGCTCTGACCATGCATGATTTGTATAGCTCTGACCATTCTACCACTGATAGTACACTCTCCGTACACTCTAGTTTCAAGTGGGTATTTCTCTGAACTGACATGCATGAGTTTCTCATGAGGTAATCTTCAGTTAGCTAGAGTAGCACTGAGGATGCACCAGTTCATCAACTCACTACTAGACCTCTTCTAGGTCCACCAACAGTTAGAACTAGTTTAAGCGTCTATAACTCAGTCAAACAGAGTTATCTAATTACAACTCAAATAAACTCATTGTGGACCCCTAAAATTTAGGGAGAATATATACGTGACTACAGACTTCCAACTCGAAATTCCTAAGTTAATTAGGTCAATTAAACTTAATTAATTGTTTACAAATTGCTATGAGAATAGAATTCGATTTTAATTCATAATTTAATTCAAGAACAAATTAAACTAGATTTTCTTGTTGCCATTTCTAAACATATCATAATAAATAAAACTTTAAAAAATTCACTCTACACTATTAAACACTTAACTAAATATGACTAATATGTAAGGTTCTCTACCCACTTTTAATTTATAGAAGAGTAATATATTTTCCATTATTACTAAAAACATCTCTGTGAAAACTAATGAAAAAAAAACGAGATGATTTAACAAAATTTTAATGTTTATGCATGAATAAAATTCATACCCAATATCTTTATTTTAAATATTATAAATGAAGAAAAAAACATTTATAACATTATAATATAAAATATTATAATTAAAAGTTATTATATAAATTTTGATTAATTGATCAAATATACTCTTCACCCCCATAAAATTTGTTAATAGTGATATGACTTACTGAACAACTTTGTGAAAACCAACAAAAACTCAAAAAAAAATATGTAACATAACCTAATGTTATTTGTTGGTTTTAGAACATTGGTAAGGAAATTTTATTTAATTAAGATATTTATATGAAATATTATATTGGAAAATCAAAATTTATAATATCATAAATAAAATAAAAATTATAATACGTAGTTTTTATGTATGGAATGAAGATAAATGTTATTAAAAAAAACATATGACTACAATATTATAAATTTAATAACGCATTTACTTGTAGATAAAATTGATTTTAAAACTTAAAGTATATATATATATATAGTCTACATTTTCTGGTAAATTTTATTTTTAAATTTAATTATATTCTTATAAAATTTTAAGTTTGACTTCTATAATTTGCAGAAAAAATAACACTTTTATACACACTAATAACTTTGTTAAAACAAGGGAGCCACTGCCGTGGCAGTAGTCCCTGTCGGGGTCTGCCACAACAACAATACAAACGCTTGAGAATAAGCAAGTATACGCTGATGGAGCTAGATTGCTAAAGGCCTCTTGAACATGAAAATCATTTCGCAGAGTTTATAAAAACACAACTCTATGTAGTTGTTTGCAAGGGATGACGAACACTCGATGGAAATAAAAAGGGGTTTAAGCTAAGAGCTGCCAAATTACAGTGTGACTCGGTATTTTGAAGCGAAACCTTCCACTCGCACCAAAGGCTTTATTCCATAAGAAGCTCCACAATTAGTATTCATCACCAAAACTTATGCGTTGCCTCATCGCGTTTCCTCATCATGTCTATGACATATTGGTTGGCTTTCTTCTTCACGGGTTGTTGACTAGCATATAGCTACTTGGCAATAATTCTAGAGAGTGAGGGCAGGTAAGCTACTTTGCCTCCACTCCCGCTTAGGCGGGTTACCTAGCTACAACGCATGTAACATATAAGAAGGCTAAGACTTTTCACTTGCACTGTTAGGTGGCTTTGGTTACCAGGACCAAACAGTTCTGTTGTGAATAATTTATATGCATTTTTGGGCCTGGATTTCCAGTGATAATTAAGGTAGTGGAATAATTTGTACGGTACATTCAGGAATGCAATAATTGCTTCAGAGATTTTGCAATTTATATTCATTTACTATATGTGAGCATGCCAAGTCCATGGGTTTTCTATAATGAAATATATACACAAAGTATATATATTCCCATTATCGCGATGGGCCAATATGAACAGACAACTTACTCCTGCATTTTCCTGAACACATGTCGAGCACCTTGTCTTCCAACGACAAAACAAAGGATTTATTTATCTCTGAAAAAAGGAGCTCTAAATGCATGAGTGATCAACTATTCCACTTTCATGTGGCAACTAAATGTCTATATTATTCTCAAATGCAATAACATGAATAACATGCCTGATACATTATTCCTGAACTGGGCTTTTTCTTTGTAGAACAAAAATATTGTTTGCATGCTCTCATCCCTGAAAATCATTCGAAAGGATAAACCATGAAATTCTCGCTTAATTTACTTTTCTTCATTTGTCATAACAGTGAAATAGAGTTACCAAAGTATTTGGTGGTGAAATCCATCTCTCAATCAATACTCACCGCTAGACGCTCTTCAGGTTTCACTCCCAGTGACCAAATTCGGTTTCTCCATTAGTAAAGTATTTTTCTTATACTCCCTATATAATTACTTTGCCTATGTCTTCTTATTCTCAATATGATTATTTAGTGAGATTAATTCGGCATATTAAAAATGTAGTTCTTTCTACTTATACAGAAATGGTTTTGCAAGGAGCATTGCCATCGCGAGGGAGTCGGTGCCATTCATTCTGTGAAAAATGGTATTTCACTCATTTTGTTTTATCAGTTTATCCAAAATGACTACATAACCGTGGCTTTGGAAAGAAAACCAATAGATGGTATGGCTAATTAAAAGCTTTAAACCCAACGATTATATACTCTGGGTCTACTCAATTGGCAGGAAATCAACTTAGAAAAAAAAAAAAAATACAGAGCATGAGGGTTAATTTACTAGACCTTCATTGAATAATTGAGAACTTTTGCCTTTAGGCCCATAAAGTATAAAAATATAACACGCAGACATACAGAACCCACCTTGTTTCTGAAAGCTAAAAAAACATAAAAATAAATAAAGAAATATCGTTGAGGCTAGAGAACATGCCTCTCAATTACCCCTCAGTAAATAGAATGTGACAATGACCATCAACTGTGTGGCTTCTTTGTGGTCTGCTATTTATTCGTTACAAATAATAAATTAGTAAACGCAGAGAAAAAACCCTCTAATATTATGAGTAGACAATTATGATGCTAAGTAGGAATTGTCATTATGCATGCGTCAATTTAATCATAAAACAAACAGTTTGGTTTTAAAACTAAGCAGGAAAATCCTCTCAGGCTATAAGGCCAAATTCAACTCATAATAAACAACTATATTATGGTTTCAGGTAATAAAATAACTAAGAATCTACATAAAATATATGCATCCAAATAACATAGATAATTAAAAACTATGCAACCGAGATAGTTTCCACGTATATCAAGCACAAACATAATAGTATGTATGGAATGAAATGTTGATAACTGAAGATTAACCCAAGGGATATTCATAGAATTTAGTTATGCGAAGACAAGAGGAGAAACCCTAATATATAACATATAATCGGTGAAAAGAAACAAACTAGTACAAATAAATATTAAGATACAATTCATAATACAGAATGTAGAGGACCAAAAGGTAACTGGTAACTTGCAGCATGAAGAACCAGTGTATATATATAATAAAACTATATTTTCAACTTTGCAAACATAAATATAAGAACTTGTAAGTGCATGCAATTCTTGAAACTGTAAATTTAAAGGGATACCTAAGGTCTCAATACTAAAATATAACCCTTAAAAAAATGTTACAGCCACACCGAGAATCCCTCAAAAAGATCAGGAACTATAAGGAGGTTTCTGAAAACTTCAGCAAATAAATGTGATGAATTGGCAAGGGTTAGCTTCATTACAAGAAGAGTATAAGTTGAAAACTGTGAAATCAAGAAGTTGTTACGATCATTGTAGTTGTGAGCATGACTATGTATGCCTAACTCTCCAAAAATGAAAGCGATGGAAGGAAATATTGAGACGGTTGCATACAAGATTGTTTTACCAAACTTAGTAATAGTGAAAGCGTGGGATAAACCCTCAAGAAAAAATGGGTGGTTACACTTTGAAAACCTACAAAAGTATGAATCGCTAGATTGCCCCCAAACAGATCAACATTGTAGCATGGGTGACCTATCTAATCAATCAAACTCTCAGGATGGTTTCATGTTCATTGAAATTTGACCCAGGGTTCAATCAGGCAGGAATTATTGAACAAGCGATAAAAAAAGAGAAAGTTTAATGTAATTTAACACTCAGAAACTAAACTATTATAGCTAGGTTAGATCAAACCTAGGAAAAAGTCGTGGATAAGAAGAGTCTTTTCGAGTGGTTAGTGTTAGCCTTGTGTGCTCATGGAGAACTCGATTGCAAACACATATTTGTTAAATGAAATAACATGTAAAAAACTATATTATGGTTTCAGATAGTAAAATAACAAAGAATATACATAATATATATACATGAAAATACCACATATAATTAAAAACTATGCAACCGAGTTAGGTTCCAAGTATATCGAGGGCAAACATAATAGCATTTATTGGACGAGATGTTGATAAGCGAGAATTAACCCAACGTAGATTCATAAAAGTTAAGTACGCAAAGGGCAGAGAAGAAAACCCAATATATAATAGAGAATGAGCAAAAAGAAACCAACCAATAGAAATAAATATGAATATATAAGTCACACTAAAGAATGTATAGAACCATAAGGTAATTGGTAACATTTGGCATGAAGAAGCACTGTATATATATAATAAAACTATATGTTCTAATTTTCAAACATAAATAGAAGAACCTGTAGGTGCATGCAGTTCCTGAAACTCTAAAAATGTATTAGTGTTATTCCCTAGTAGGAAGCCATATCAATCACGACATCAATTCCATGGAGAGGCAGACATGAGGAAAGAATTACATGGTCAAGCTTGAGATGAAGAAACCCTCGCTTTTGAGGAAGCTTTGAAAGAAAGCTCAGAGAAAGGCCATACCTAGATGAAAGCACGAGAGATTAAAAACCCAATATATATGTATGGAAATGAGTTCAAATAGACGTAGAAGAGAGGCAAATATATATACATGTGTCTAGATCGGAACTAAAGACTGATTGTCCAGACCCCAAGTCAAAAGCCTGAGCGGATTCATGAGTAGAGAAAGCTTAACAAGCAGCCCTGAGAGGCGAACCCTCATACACCTACACACTTGCAGAATTCATGGGTTCTGGATTTGAACTACCTACCGAATTCCATATCTAGTGGAATGAAGATTCCCCAGAAAACCTGTGCGGTTGATGGACCTGCAGTCACTGCCTTCAATTCCGTTAAATGTCCAAGCAATAAACATGGAAGAACTAAGGGGTTGAACAAATTTCGGAATAGGAAAACTCTCTGCGGAGAATTGGTAGCCTGAGCGAGGAGAAAAGACCATGTTGAACTACTCTCCCAAGCTACTGGTAGTTGCCTTCAGCTGAAAATTGATAGCCCAAGCGAGAGACATCTGACACTGGCCGCATGCAAGGCGCTCATGCAGGGCACAGACCACCAAGTCAACTTATTTTTATGTAAACTGAAAATATCAAATAGATCAAATAATTAAGATAGGGAAAGATCTTAAAGTTCATTTGAGTATAGTAAAATAATTTGTCCCCCCTGAAATAACATCGCGGCACGTGAAGCATGCAATAAGACCTCCAATTCACAATTTTGGTTATAAATTTCTTACACGGATATTTGCAGAGATAAACTTTGGTTAAACTTTAATAGTGCACAAATTTTTTTGGTCAAAAAACCGGTTAATGTATGGTCAACGACCGATCAATCATAGTCCCAAACAGAGACTAATAATAAAATTTTATTTACAAATAATATAATAATAAAATTTTATTTACAAAATAATATCATTATATATTAAAGTTTTGAGATTATAATAAGAAAATCGAAAGCGTCACAGCGCTGATGTGATCTAATCATTAACTTCAACGCGTATTTAATTCTGGCATATGGTCATCAATGTATGTTTAATGACAATTTTATTGCGTTCTTAATTTTAAGATTTATTTATTTTTGTACTGGATCGAGTTTAGTAAATGTTAATTCTGTTTTGTTGTTAAAATTTTCATTTAATTTAGGTAATAGAAATTATTTTATTGAATTAGTTGATTGAAAAGAAATTTATATTATTGTGGGCTCACAAGGTGTGTAGGACCAATTTAGATTATACAAGAAATTTATTTAGATTGAAGAGGAAATTTAGTGGATTGATTTATATGGAGTTTTGGAAAAATCAGAAACAATATTTTAGGCATATCTACTCTAGGTTGGATTTTGTATAGATAAGGTGGAAAAAATATCTTTGTGTGTAATTAGGACTAGTTAATGTTAATTCAAGGATTAAGTGAGAAAGACAATATAGTGAGAACCAAATATGACTATCGATTAAAAAGATAAAAAAAATTTCCAATTTAGTTTCAAAAAACTTTTTTTCCTCATGTTAAACATAATTGTATTATGAGGTGGATTATTTGTTCAAAATAGTGGCTAGCTTTAAAATTGAGTCTTTCATTAGAAATGGGGTCATGAGCTTATTAATCAATTCTTAACTATGAGTTTAATGTATTGTCAATTTGTAAAGCCTAGAGAGCATGACATTCGAAGGCATAGTTGGCGACCTCATGTGAACATGAATGGGACATGGTTCACCTATACCCTTCATTCACAACAAATGGTCACATGTGTGGTTAACCTACACAGTGGAGGTGTATTTCTTAAGCTATTTAGGATTATGGTTCTCTTCTCTTGCATCTTTTTTTATTTGCAATATATAGAGGGTTAAGTCTACTTGTGTATCCTAGTAGCAACTACCAGAAGTTGCTAGGTAGGTTGTGGTCTCCATCACTCATCCTTGTTATCCCTAGATTAGGTAAGGCTCATTAAGAGGGTTCTATAAACATAATTTCTCTTATAACTTTTGTTAGTTTGAATCCTTTTCATGGATTTAAGTGGAATAAATGATTTTTTTTCATCTTGTAGATTCTCGACTATTAGTTTGGTCTTTGGAGAAAGGAAAACAAGTTTAAAGCTTAATATTGTTTGATTTCAATGTACAACTAGTTACTCCCATATTTTCTTTTCCATGGGTCATGTTTATCAAATAGGGTTGAGAGGGACAAGGTATATGTTAAGGAAGTCCATTGAACCTTGAGAAGCAAAGAACACACAAGTATTGTGAATAACAAAGCTCCCTTGCCCATTATAACTAAATTGAAAGAGCTGAAACAATCAAATGTAGCTCATAACACAAATGTGGCGAGTCTCCTCCATATGAAAAAATAAAGAAATCTTCCTTAGAGGTGGAATGTAATTCCCTCTAAGCATTTTTTCTAACATAATGATTATATATGGTTTCTCTCACTTCTGATATCATGGTCTCCAAGGACTCATAGTAGACTGAACAAGATGAGGAAAAAGTTATTCCATAACTGAAGGAGTAGATAGATATTAAAGAACTAAATCCTCCTCTTTATAAAAATTTAAAAATTCAAAATAGTGTAAATCAATAAAAAATGTTAAATATATTATTAAATTATCTATTTTTAAATATTTAAAAAAATACTTATAATGATAATAAAATAATATTAACCTAAATACATAAAGCTATTATAAAAAAATATATTTTCATACTTATTATAATATAATTATAATTATCTTCTCTTATAGAAAACTTTTATAAAAATATAAATACTTATTTTTTTATTATTTAAACTTAAACAAACCAATAGATATTATAGAAATTTATGTCGCACACTACTATAATTATAATTATAATTGTCTAATTGTCTTCTCTTTAATAAAACTTGTATATAAATATAAATACTTATTTTTTTGGTTTAAACTTAAACAAACCAAAGGAACAAAACCTATAAGAGAAATATGTATCAACATCCATGTAATGCATGGAATGCAAGGTTATCATATTTCTTGGGTAAGTCATTATTAATCCTTCATTGATTTAGGATATGGAATGAAACTTCACTACTCCTCTTTAGCTTTTTATGAGCATCTTTCACCTTTTTGTATGGTATTTAATGTAAAGTGGGCGGAGTGGCATAAATGTAATATATTTGATACTGTATGGTACATTTATATTTGATACTTGTATGATATTTAATGTAAAGTGAGTACATTTAGATTTGATACTTGTATGGTATTTAATGTAAAGTGAGTGGAGTGCCATAAATGTAGTATATTTGATTTTATGAGAATTTATACAATGCATAATATTACTTATATTATTTTTAAAATAATAATATATATTAATTGACTTAAGTATTCAGGTTAATATGTTTCAAATATTTTGTGTTTATTTTTAAATATTTAAATGGAAAAAATATAATTATTTTATTTTTTATATATTATAATGTGTAGTTATATAAAATTAAATTACTTGATGAGTATCAATTTATTAATAAAAATCAAAAATACTTAATTCATAATAAATATTATGTTACTACAATTTAAAAAATCATAAAAAAAAATTATATTTATTATTATTATTATTATTTATAAAAATAATTATATATAAGTTAAATAATACATTTATAAAAAAAAATATTGGAACAATATTTTAAATCATGGCAAGTATTTTCACTTTAACATGTAGATTCTTATTTTGTAAATGGGTTTTGTTATAATACCATGTGCCAATACCATGGCTTATCAATACCACATGCCCAAAAATCATAACTCACTTCATATGACATGGCCTTTTTTGTAATTAATTAATTTAATTAAAAAAGACAACTACTTTGGAGATAAATGTCAGAATATTCAAGAATATTTTATCGAGATTAAATCCCTACCATTCACTTAATTATACCAATAGGCATGTTTATTTTGAAATAGGGCTTCCAAAATTTTAATTTAATTATCAATAATTATTCAGATTATATGCAAATTAGAGGTTGAAATTTATCTCCAAAGTACTTATGCTATAATTTCTCATTTATTAGATTGATTAATTAAAAATAAATGGCATATGAACAAGTGTCATATGGAGTGAATAATATTTTTTTGGCACGTAGTATTGATAACACATGGTATTGGCCCGTGGTGTTGTAACAAATCCTATTTACAAATCAAGAATGTCCATAATAATGTGAAGGTGATTCTCCATGGTTAAGAATCTTGTTACATGTTTTTTTAAACAGTGTGTGTATATATATAGATATATAATATATATATAGATGAAGAATGAACTAATATATAGCTTTTTGGGGTTAATTACAAACAGGCATTTGAATTTGCATGAGATACCACATTTGTCTTTATCATTAATAATAATGCTAATAATAATTTTAAATAAAGTTTAATTTAGTTAATTCTTTTTTTAGTAACTTGAGATGTATGATGAAGTAAGTGTTTTGATGTTTAATATAGATTGATTCCTATGGACATTTATCACCCATTTAATTTATAAGGATGTGTTAGTAATTGTTGATAATTCAATTAAAATTTTAGAAACTTTAAGATTTTTAACTATGGAGATCTATTGTAACTCTAACATGGGGATTAGTTTGTTACGATACCATGACTTATGAATGTTGCATGCCTTAAAAACCATAAATCACTTCATATGACACTTGTTCATATGACATTTTTTTGTAATTAATCAATTTAATTAAATGAAAAAATATATATATAAACTATTTTAAAATAAAATCTTAACTTTCTCTTTGTATATATTACTAAAAATATTCTAAAATATTTATAGAAATTAAATCCCTATTATCCACTTAATAATTATTAATAATTAATTAAATTCCTAAAAACAGATTCTATAAACAAATACACCTAACAAATAAAAATTTTAAAAATTTTAAAGTAAATAAAAAAATAGCTATTCCTAATCACCATCCAACTAACCTCAACTAATATTCTACAAAAACTTATTAAAACACTACGGAAAAATCCTAATAATTTACCTATCTTTAATACAAAAATCAATGACATTTATTTTAAGATCTATGACTACATTATATTTAAAAAAATTACTAAAAATTTTAGTACAATATTCAATATATGATATTACGATATTCCACACATTATAAAAGTGTCTTTGATTTTTTAAAAATCATGGTTAAATGATATTTAGGTTAAATGACATTTAATTATTATGAATCAAATTAGCGCAAAAGTAATGGTGTATTGGAAGTACTTTGGAGTAGATAAGCTACTTGAGAATTAGAAGATGTTAGGAAAAATATAGACATTTTTTTAGGATTAATTGTAAATAGTAAAATATGGAGGATAATATTTTTTTTAAGGAGAAGGCTACTGTATCACCGCATTTTGTTTTTCTAGCGATCCGTAATTATTATGATTATATATTTTTTTCATATTTAACTATAAATAATGGGACATGGGACATGGAGGTTATTATTTTTTTAACGAGGAGGGGATTGTAATAATAGACTTTGCTTTCTTTGCAATCCATAATTATTATGAATGATGCTTTTTTGTTAGCTAGACGTGTAAGGTTCTGAATTTTTATGAAATTCAGACCATGACTCTTTTAATGACACACTATGTCACTATTTATTCTATTTATGATTAATGTATTTTTTTGGTAAGATTGGTATAATTCTATTACAGTCCAAAGCATTAATATATATGAGTATTTGTTGTTACTAGTCTTCGATTTTGGAAACTAAATCACTAATATAAATACATTTTTTTATTGTGTTTTTACTCATTGCTTTATAAAGTTATTAGTTGCCTAGAGTGCAAAAAAGAAGTCAAGGTTGAAGCCATTTCCCAAGCAATAGGAGCTATTAGAACTTAAATGGACCCTCTCCACTGCATAGTGCTCATGATAAGCTTTCCAACGATATATAGAAGTCCAAAAATGGACTTCTAGATCAGAATTTAGAGCAGTTTGTAGATGGGTGTTATGTTTCCTTGAAATGAAAGAGAGGAGCACATTGGAGGGCCCTGAGCACAGCAAGTCCCGCAAGTCCCACAGTACCACGATCCTGCAGTCTCGCGGGTCCCGCAGTATCGCGATCCCGTAGTCCTGCAGTACCACAATCTCGTAGTCCCCCTGTATCACGATCCTGCAGTCCCACAAGTCTTGTAGTATAGCGATCCCACAATCCCCCAGTACCGTGATCCTGTGGTCCTATAGTCCCGTAGTACCGCGATCCCGCAGTCCCTCAATCCCGCAGTATCATGGTAAATCTCACATATCGGAGATCGACGTGGCGATGAGGTTCTAACTTTAAGAACCTTGTGATATCGACGATTTGCAATACAATGTTAAATCGTCGGGGAAAGGCTTGCATAATTTAACAAAGGAAATGCAGGCAAAACCAAGGTTGGGCAGGCCATTTTCTCTTTCCTCGAAGGGACCACGTGGCGCAATCCCATTGGCTCATATGTATGACACTGCAGCTGACATCATCAATGACGTCGAAATAGGGAAGTGACGTGGCAATACGGAGGACACGTGGCATTCAAATTTGGCATTTTTTGGGGTCCTAAATGAAATTTCTGGGTGACACATGTCGTCACTCAAAAGGTGAGACATGGAAGTGATGGTGTCAGCCCCTGCAAATTGGTTATCGGTTATCGCACACATCAAAGTTCATCCTTCCGCCGAAGTTTCTTCCCGACCCACGATTGCGATATGTGGGAACTCCCTAGACACGATATTTTATACACTACAATTATGGGGATGTCAGCTTCGTCCCTTTAAAAATCCTCACGTTCATTCAACACCCCATCCCGAAGATCGGTGATCGCAAGTGTCAGGGGGAAAAGGCTAAAGTTAAAGTGCTATCAAGTGTTGGGAGGCAAAATTCCAAGTAATAAAGGAAAAAGTCCCCCGAGACGAGAGCCTGAAGGCCTTAGCGCCTGAGGACTCATGACTTGGTCACAACCCCTGGTCATATGAAGGAAATAATGGAAAGGGGCTAAAACAAAGGGTGGCTAAGGTGCATCTACACTCGTTGTTCTGTAGTGTTTTTAAAAGGAAAAGTTCTGCTATCGTAAAGCCTTAGAGCATGACACAGGGCTTTTAAAGATGGGTGGGTCGGTAGCAAGGGCATTAAAGCAAGTATGGCACAATGTTGAAACTAGTATGGGGGGCTCTGTAAAAACTTAATGGCTCGGCATGGAGCTCCACTCCAATACATAGCAAAGGACTATCTCGACTACCGAGATAGGCACTTATAGTTGACCCACTCCCTACTCCAGAGAATGAGTCATTCATGCAGTAATATCAGAAGTGATAGGGAACCAGCTGAATAGCCAGAAGGACACGTGATGAGAGAGACTTGACATAACCGAAGGTTTTCACAAGAACAATGTAGGTTTTAACCCCGTACAAAAATTACCTGCATACGAATTCTAAATCACAGGAAAAATAAAAATGCGAGAGCATAACACATAAAACACATATACACAGAGATTTCCCACTGGATCTCAAAACCGAGACTACCAGCTTGATTTTTCATTATGTTCCTTTCAATGTTACAATACATATTTATACATGCTGAAGCATCCAATACCATGGACCGAAAAAACCATCACGTCCAATACCATGGACCAAAAAACCATCGATCCAATACCATGGACCGAAAACCATCGCGTCCAAAAAACATGTGCGAAAATCATGCACAAAACCATAGGTGGGTCCGCCCAACCTAACATAGGGTCCAAAACCAAAAATTTTCGGGGCACTGCCCCAGACCCCATAAAGTGGGGTTACGGGTACCCCTCAAACCCCCTGTTAACTATGTGGAAAGAATATAACACAACCCAACACTGTCAAAAAATGTGTAATCGCTTTGGAAAAGAAAGCTGCTCTAGAGGAACGGAAATCCAAAAAAGTGTCTTTCAAGGATGATTCCAAGAAGAAAATTACCAAAGATCCATACGATATGGGGGGCCTTCAAAAAGTCCTCAAAACCATGTCAAATGAAATGGTTGAGATTAAGAAGCAAGTAGCAGAGTCCTCAACAAAGAAACCTTACAGGAATTTTAAGAAGCCTGAGTCCAAGCCTCCAAATGTTATATCCTATGCAGATTCAGATCCTGAGGAAGAAGAAGAAGAAGAAACAATTACACCATCCGATGAAGTAGTAGAAGAGGAAGTCGTTGACTGCCATGGAATGTGGGACTTTATACTACCTAACTCTGATACTGAAGCCGAACAAGAAGCCTTTCCCGTGACTACCAGGAGTAAAAGTACTCCTAACCTGTTCAGGCCAATTCAAAGAAAAGGAGTGCAGGTACCAATACTACAAAGGAAAAGGTACCCACAAGAAAGCCACCCACAACAGTATCTCAAAATCAACCGTCATCCTCCAATATACCTACATCATCTAAGATGTTGGTAGTATCCGATTCAATGGACTATAATATTGTTGATGATATGAAAAAGGCTAAGGCAAACATCACCATGTTTGAACTCAGTAAATTAAAACATCAATAAAATTGCTTCTCAAAGAACTTAATGCAGTTCCTTCTTCGCCTCTTCCCAGTACTAAAGTTGCAAGCAATTCAGGACAACCACCTTCTGGTAGAGTTGAGGCAACTGATACAATTCTAATTGGAGATAGATCAAATTCACATACTCCTCCATTCCTCTTAACATATGAAATTTACAATCGAAATCTACATAAATACTTAATTGACTCTTGGGCATCATCCAATATAATGCCAGCTTCAGTTTGCTCAAAACTGAACATAGAACCTCAGAAGTCTTCAATTCACACTGTGCAGTTAGATAGAACTAAAGTTCAGGTTTTAGGGGAAATAAACTCTCTTACAATCAGGTTATCGGCGGATCCACGAGTGGTCCAAAGGATTGATATTTTAATCGCCGATATACCTGAGTTCTATGGTTTAATTTTAAGCAAGGATTGGTTAGAAGAACTCCATGGGTATATTTCCACCGATTGGTCCCATATGTGGCTCCCCTATAAGGGTAAGCCGAATCAAATAAAGATCGATCGGGAGAAACACATGACCCACATTGTTACAGACTTCAAACAAGAAAATCAACCAGTTGCATTTAACAACAATATCTTAGGAAATTATTCTTCTGAATCATTTTTTGGCAATTATATTGCCCAGCCATCTCCTTTCTCGGTAAACAATTTCACATCACAAATTGAAAATTTCTCACAGACTGACAGGTCTAGATGTGTTAATGTTACTGAGAATTTTGTAAATAAGATTGTAGATAATTCTTTATTTTGGTCTTTATATTTCGATGGGTCCAAATCTAGTGAGGGCTCAGGAGCAGGATGTATTTTGGTTAGTCCACAGGGAGAAAAAACAATGTTGTCCTGCATGCTAGAGTTTGAATGCATGAATAATACAGCTGAGTACGAACCCTTAGTCCAAGGACTATATAAAGCGATTGGCCTCAAGGTCCAATATTTGAAAGTGTTTGGAGATTCTGAAATCATTGTTAAGCAGGTAAGGAATACAATTCATTGTCTTTCGAACCATCTCAAACATTATTAGTCGCTGGTACAGGAACTCACCTCCCACTTTTTAGCATTCAATATTTCTTCCATTCCCAGGTCTCAAAATTCAGCAACCGACTTGCTAGCCAATGTTGCTTCCAAGCTCCTACCTTCCAAAGACTATAGCCCAGATAGATTTTCAGTAGAATTGCTTTTTAGGCCATCAATACCTGAAAATGTCACTAATTAGAGAGTATTCAACCACGATGAAGACATTTTATAGTTTTTAACCTCCGAAAAATCCTATGATGATCAAATCATTGAGGAAAACGAGCATGATATTCAAATACGAGGTAAACATGAGGAAAATTCAATCCCAAAGCTTGTGGTAAAGCTTGAGGATCTTTATGATATTAAAGACGGGTTTAAACCTGTAACCAATACAAAACTCCAAAGCTCTACCTTAAGGTTTGAATTGATAAACCTTGGCACTGAACAAACCCCTCAAAACATTAATTTAGGATTAGGGCTTTCCATGGAAGAAAAGGAAGCATTCATTAGACTGTTACAGAAAAACAAACATGTTTTTGCTTGGAAATGTGACGATTTGAAAACATATGATACAACCATTATCCAGCATACCATTCCGATGCTTCCCGAACAGAAACCAGTTCAACAAAAGTTGAGAAAAATACATCCAAACTTAGAGAGTCAAATAAAATCGGAACTCAATAAAATCTTGAAAGCTAAGATTATTTTTCCCGTTCAGCACTCAAACTGGGTCTCCAATATGGTGCTAGTCAGAAAGAAAAATGGCGACATAAGGATTTGTATCGATTTTAGAAATTTAAATAAGGTGAGCCTAAAAGATAATTCCCCATTACCCACTATGGAGCAGATACTCCAATCAATGGCAGGCTTTGAGTTAATGTCCTTTTTGGACGGTTTTTCAGGATATAATCAAATTTTGGTCCATCCTGATGACCGACTCAAAACCACATTCAGAACAAAATGGGGAACGTATGCGTATCAGAAAATGCCTTTCGGACTTATTAATGCAGGAGCCACATTTCAAAGAGCGATGGATATAGCGTTTAAGGGGTTGATTAACAAAATAGTAGTCGTCTACTTAGACGATATTACTGTATTTTCTAAAGAGAGATCCAATCATTTGCATGATTTAAATCAAATCTTTCAATGTTGCAAGAGATATGGTATTTCACTTAACCGTAAAAATCCTTCTTCACTCTTGGTCAAGGAAAGCTCTTAGGCTTTATTGTTTCTAAAGATGGCATGGCATTTATATTGATCCGGACAGGATCAAAGAAATCTCTGAAATCCCTTTTCCTCATAATAAAAAATCCATGCAGTCATTTTTAGGCCAAATCAATTTTGTTAAGAGATTCGTTCCAGACTTTTCTCAAATCATTTTTCCACTTCAAACCATGATTAAGAAAATTCAATCTTTAGATGGGGATCGGAAGAAAAGGAAGCGTTTGATTTGATCAAACAATCAATAATCAATGGCCCCGCTTTAAATACCCCTAATTTTTCTAATCATTTCACATTGTATATTATCGCATCCGATTTGTCTTATGCAGCAGTACTCACACAGATCAACAATCACAATTTGGAAGCACCCATTTCATTCTATAGTTCAAATCTTCAAGGTGTTGAATTGAATTACTCCGAAGTAGAAAAGAAAGCCTTTGCTGTATATAAAGATGTCAGACATTACAGACCCTTCCGTTTGAAATCCCATACAAAAGTTATAGTTCCTTTCCCTGCAGTAAGGAAACTATTAATCCAAAGGGAATTGGGTGGAAAAAGGGAAAACTAGGTTACAACACTTCAAGAATATGACTTAGAAATTAAACTAGCAAAGATTGTTAGAGGCCAATGTTTTTGCAGGTTGTTGGCAGGAGCATCCAACATTCCAGAATCAGGTGATACAGATCAAACCGAAGAGATCAACCAGATAAGTATCACTGACTCTGAATCACAATATGCTAACTTAATCTTTTATTTAAAAAATGGACATGCACCTCCTAACCTGTCTTACAAAAACAAAAGGGCCATTAGTTTGAAAGAAAAAAAATTTGCAATTATTGATGATGTGCTTTTTAGGCAAAACTATGACTCGATTTTATTAAGATGCGTAGAAAAACCTGAAGCACAAAAGGTTTTGCAGGAATTACATGATGGACCGGCAGGAGGACACTTTGGAGCTGATACAACAGCTCACAAAATCATCCATGCTGGATATTATTGGCCCAGTCTGTTTAGAGATGCCCATGAATATGTAAGGAAATGCCGAAATTGTCAAACTTCTAGTGGAAGACAAAGAAAACCAGCTTTCCCTTTGCAACCAGTCAACATTGAACAACCATTTGAGCAATGGGGATTGGACATCATTGGAGAAATTACTCCACATTATTCCAAATAGCATAAGTATATCCTTACCGCTACTGATTATTTTACCAAGTGGGTTGAAGCCATTCCTTTAAAGACAACAAATTCTGAACCAATTATTGAATTCATAGACCAATTCATCATTACCAAGTTTGGTGTCCCGAATGCTCTTGTTTTTGATAATGCATCTTATTTCTCAGGCAATGTTATGTTTGATTTCACTCTTAAAAGAGGATTTACACTGAAATATCCTGCTAATTATTATCCCCAGGGTAATGGTTTAGCAGAATCTACAAATAAAAATATGATTAAAATTATTAAGTGAACTATCGAACAGAATCATAAAAATTGGCACAAATCTTTAATATTTGCATTATGGGCTGATAGGATAACACAAAAGGCTTCCATATGTTCTTCTCCGTTTAATCTTGTGTATGGAAAAAAAGCAGTGCTACCAACAAATCTTGTCCTTCCTTCTCTAGCCCTAGTTCAGTTTATTGAAGAAAGCCCTTCTTCTTCTATACAACTTAGAAATGACCAAATTCTAAAATTAGAAGAGGAAAGAGAAAAAGCCAAGGTTATTCATGCGAATATCAGCAAATCATCAAGTCATCATTTGATTCAATCTCATCTGATTCAAAACAATTTCAAGTCGTTGATTTAGTTTTGAAATGGGACAAAGCCCATGAAGATAAGGGAAAACACACCAAGTTTCAGAAGATGTGGCTCGGGCCATTTCAGATCTATGAAAAGATAGGCCATTCGAACTTCATATTACAAGATTTATCAGGTTTGAGAGATTCTCTACCTATTAATGGACTTATCTTAAAGAAATTCTTCAATTGAGGAGGTAACCCCTTCTCCGTTTAATAGAATTTTGTAGTTTGTAGGAACATTAGAAAATAAAGTTGTGGGGTATCTTCCATTGACCTTTGTTGTACTTAAAGAGTTGCTCAAAACAAGTAGTGTGATATTTACTTTTAAAATAATAGAAGTTTTAAACAAAAGGGATAATTTCTAGGAAATTAGATATAATTGTATTCTGAAACCACATTTCAATCTTCGTGAACACTTCTCAAAGTTTAGAAATATTGTAAATCATTTTAGGTTTTCAAATTGGTCACAAGAAGGTTATCAATATCAAAATAGGAACTAATCCAATTTCAGCATCTTCAACTCTTACCTTTTCATCCATTTACTCTTAAGGAGAAAGTTGTCCATCCCACTCACCAAAGTTTGTGATTACTCAGAGTGTAATTCTAAAATATTGGATATAAAGGATAAGAGGTCTTATTACAAGCCTGCTTACCATGTTCATAAGGAAATAGTTTAACTGACATTACCAATACTACATACCAAAACATGGTAATGGCTTTAATTATAAGACAAGGGGTCTCATCACGAGCCAGCTTGTTCGGTTAAATTACTACCAGTGAATGGAATTGTCACTCAGCTAGCCACCAAAACAGGGCAATGGCTTTTTATCTTACAAAATAACAGAAAAGTAGAAAAGAAATACAAAATGTGAAAAACATGTTTTGAATTCATTCTGTTAATCACACTCTCAGATGAATGGGACAATGGACAATGGCATGGTTAAAAGGTATCCCTGTTGAAACTATGAACGCTTGTTGGCAGCAGAGGCTCTACCTATGACAAAGGAGTTAATTCTAAAAGCTGAATTGGAAAGGTTTTCTATTTTATCATTAACAACCAATAGAGGCCAATTTAAATTTTAGAATGTATCTAATTTTAAACAAGAGAGGGAATTAGCAAAGATAATTTCATTTTATTTGGAATGCAGGTATACATAGTTATATTAGAATTTTCCCCTTTGATGAAATTTCTATTTTGAAAAAGTTTAAGTATTTCCATACTTTTCAGGGATAACTGTTTCTCCCAGCGAATCGCCAATTGTTGTGACCTACAACAACCCCCCATTTCATATCATTATTATCCCAAAACTATAATGTGAAATGGGTCCCTTTTTAATTTTAATTGGTATCAACTTAGTCTTACTCAAAAAGGTCTGAAAACAAAATAAAAACATTACTAAACCTTTTTGATAAACCAATCAAAGGCATTATATATAAATGATTAATCTTTTATCATTGCGATAAAGCGATCACAAGATCGCATATTGCAATGACAAAGGAAGCACAACTTAAAGACCCATTGGTTTTCTTCGATGCGAAATAGGCTATCGGATATCGGAAATAAAAAGTTGGTGCAATAAAATTCCTTTTTGCTCCGATGCGATGCGATATCGCTATCGGCGATCAGCGATTAACCATGCATGCTTTTAAAGTGCCCCAGTCAATACTCCCGACGCGATGCGATATCGCTATCGACGATCGGGGATTCCAAATGCAACGAATGTAACAATTTAAGGTTTCCCCGACGCTCGATTGCGATAAGGCCAAAAGCGCGAATTTCAAAGAATCTTAAAGCAGATTTATTACGATTAATTCGTATTTATCTTCCGAATAGCCATTCATCTGCGCTCAACCGCCAAAACATCTAAGGCACGCTTAAACAAAGCATTCAGCCAATATACGAAATGATGGGTATTTAAAGGATTGACAGGTCTTAATGGCCATTTAATGAAACAGTAAGCCTAAAAATCTTTTCACAGATTGTATCCGAGGCCACCTTAAGTTAATCATTCACCATGCATTTATCGACATATATCTCACTCATATTCGATTTGCGCTATCAATCTTCTGTATTACGTTCATTATCACTCCTGTGCAGAACTCTTCCGAAGTAACCAATTCAAGCAGAATGGGGAAGAAGTCTAAGAAAACTGCAATCGCGTCCGCTTCGCGGGCCACAGGACAAATCATCGTTGATCCAGGAACTAAAAAGAAAGGATTGATATCGGATACTACATGTCTAGGACTCGACAAAACTACTTGGCGAGGTACCTATAATTTGATTGAAGTCGAAGAACCAGAGAAGACAGTAGTACAAGCCTCAGCAGATAGCACACGAAAATCATACGCTACTCTAAAAGACTTAGCCAACTCTTTCCTTCATTGAGTAGCGGCTCGGGAACAAATTCGCCCATATACGGATGTAGTGAGATGGGCAATTCAGGAAATCCCAATCACAGAAGAACCTTCACCACCAGAAATGGGAGAATATTTGGTTCATTTCAAGCTGAGGATTTGAGGCAAATGTATCATTTACCTGTGCCAGAGAAGAAGTACAACACAGCATTCTTGGACAAATTCCGAGATGAGAACGAGACTAAATCTGAACCCATTCAGGAATGGAGGCAAAATCTGGCAAAACACAAGCATGAATCTTCGGGTAAGTATTCGGTTGATTCTCTATGCTCTCCTTATTGCTATGCTGGGATAATGATGTGTAGATTGTGGGGGTTACATGATTCTGCTAATTTTACTATAGAAATGGTTCCCTTGATGGAAGCGGCGTGTAATGGTGAAATAATGGATTGGGAAACTATACTGTCTGATAAGATAGCGACCGCAGTTCTTGATTTTAGAACCAAATCCCGTGTCACTGAAAGGCTTATTCCCCCATTCTACTATAGTGCCTATATATTAGATGTCTTGTGTTTTAAATATGAATTTCCTGTGCTCGGATGGAGGTGGACGTCGCAAGACCCCACGCCCATTCACATATACCATCAGAAGTTGTGGAAAACCTACTACAAGCACCATTTATACCAAATCTGCAACGGCTTTATGTTGCCCATTCATCATTCTATCTTTAATAAGCCTGCCCCTAAGATTTCCTACCAAGCAGGGATTGATTTGACATCAATAGGAAGTTTGTTCGGGGAGGAAAAGTTCACTTATATCAGAATTTTTGGCAGTCAAGCCAAACCTCACGTTCTTCCTTTGTACATACCTGATAAACTACTGGCCAAGGAGATAGCCTATCAGATTATGTCCGATGGGGTTACACAAACTCTAAAGAAGAATAAGAAGCATGTCTAGCCCTCTTTTCCCCTGAGATGTGGTATCTACACTCTACATGATTTCAGACATGTAGAGAAATAATCTAAAAAAATAAAGTCTTTAACTCTGGCAACTCTCCTTGGTAGGCGATTTGATCCACGCAAAGTTGCCTATAATGCACTTGAACAGGCCAAATTGACCAAGTTCGAGCATAAAGAAGATAGGTTCGAGGACTTGTTCTCATCAGCCGAGTCAATGTACCAAGTTAGATCGCTAGCTATAAATGAATACAAAGATGAAGGATTAGTTGAATTCAAAATACTTAGAGAACAGAGGTTGCAAACTCTTCCTCTAGATCTGTTAGCGACAACACCAACAACAGAATCAAGCGAGCCTGAGCAGCGACTTATTAAGGAACCTCCTATTACATCAAAGCAATAGGAAGAAGTGCATGAGAAAAGAAAAGAGGAGACCCAGGCGAAAGAGAAGGAAGAAAGCAGCATACATGTGAATGAAAATACTCAAATTGACCTGAAATTGCTTCAAGAATGGCAACAATTTAATTCAGTTATCGGTAATCTTGAGTGCTCTAAAGATGACGAGACATCAAAAGAGGTTAATACACAGGAGGCGACTTCAAAGCAAGTTTCAGGTGAAACCAATGTCCCACCCAGTTCAAAAGAAGTAGAGATAATCCCAAAGGATCCTTCCGACCAGGTTATTTTGCAGATTGAAGAGATTCCTCCCTTAGACGTCTTCTATAGCCCAAGACACAAAGTCGTGGTGAAACGACAGAGGAAGAGGAGAAGGACCGATCAACCTTCCTTATTCCAAGAACAAATAGTGACGGGGAATGTGTTTTGGAAACAGGAATTTGACCCCTATGATGATTTAACAAAACTATCATAATATGCCGAAGCCTATTCGGCGGCGACAATAGACAAGGCATCAGAGGTGAGCAGTTTATTAAAAAAAAAAGACCAGGAGATCTTTTCATTACAAGCGCAACTATCAGAAGCATAGAAAAAGGCGAAGCAATCAGAACAACAATTGGTAGTACAACAACAAATAAATAACCAATTGACTAAACAATTGCAGGAAGAGAAATAGAGGATTGATGACAGCGCAGTTCAAAAGCAGAAACAACTATCTGAGGCATTGGCGCAATTAAAAGCATCGAATGAACAAATGCTGAAGTCAAAAGATGAGCAAATTTCTCAGTTATCAGCCCAGCTAGAGAAAACAAAGAAGTTTCCACAGATAGATGAATTCAAAGTAGAGGCATTACAGATAAACAAAGGATTGATAAATCAGATAAAGCTTCTATGTCAAGAAATCGCCTAGGCGGAACCATTATGCGATTTAACTACATCAATAAGTGAGAAATCGAAAAAAGCTAGAACAGACTTGGATCAAGCCGAAGAAACATTGACCATTTTTCTTGAATGGCAAGATACTGATCAGGGACAGGTGGCTAATTTACCAAGGATTTTAGAATCACATAAAGAGATATTATTTACAAAATGGCAGTCTCAGTTAATGAAGGCAGAAAGGGCAATTTCGAGATGAAAATCAACCACTAGTAATTTGGTTGATTTGGTTAATAATACTCTTTACTTGTCTAACATGATCTCTCAATGTACTCTAGGTAAATTGACAGCAGCAAAAACATTGGAGCAGTCATGTTACCCATAACTAGAGAAAAATGGTATGTTAATCGCAAGAATTAATAGTTTGACATGCGACGCCTATTGGTTCTTTCTAGTCAAACCACACAACCAGAGAGTCGCCCTCAAATGCCTTACAGATGCAATTGGGTATATCGTTCCCGATATTCAGGATGCCACCTATGCCGCCCAACTCAATTATCACCTCAACAGACCACCCGAAGTGGATCCAATGCTTGCGATAAGTTAGCTCAAGTTTAAAGGCAAACAGCCTGAATGATGATTCATGCTGCCGACTGCCAGATCACTGCAAAAGAGATATTTATCATCAATTGATACCAATTAAGTAGTATTTTAGTTTCATAGATATTTAGATTAGTTTAGTATTTATAGACCCTTTCATGTATTTAGAAAGGGTCGTAAAGTTTTGTATATGACTTAAAACCTGAAGTTGCACTATTGTACTTCAGGGATATTCTTTTATAAAACTGGACCAATCATTCTGATTTTGATAAAGAAGATTTTATGCAAATGTGCACTACTGTCTTTGTTTGAAAGTATTTCTGCATTGGAGGAAGAATTTCAAATATTAATTGATATTGGGAGTGGTTAGCAGCTCATATGGTACTATTATCTATGTTTGAACTCATTCTTTTTATATGAATTGTCATTTGATCGCTCTTGCTATTATCGGATATATATATATATGTGTGTGTGTGTGTGTGTGTGTGTGTGTGTGTTAACAACATTCTTTATTCATTCCACTATTGGTTGTTTACAGTGTGCTTCTCTTCTAATCATGTATGTATCGATGATATAAATGATAAGTGCAACAATCTTGTGTTAATCACTTTGTTTAACTATTTAAATAATGTAATCTTTTAATGAATAAATATCTATGTTTATTTGATAGAGTCATCTATATGCCTGTCAATAGACAAAGATCATCAAACGCTGCATTTCCAAAGAATAATTGTTCCCGGGATTAGTATTAGTTCTTTTATTTTTGTTGATAGATTAAGTTATTCGCCTACCATTAGATTAGATAACCAATCGCTCATCCACCCTTTTTATTCATTATTGGGAAACTGGTCCCATTATATCTAGTTGGAGCCACCATCCCAAATGGAAAAGGAGTTGTATTAAGGTCCAGACTGGGTGGTTATCCCCCAATGTTGATACAACAATTTTCGGGGCATCAACAGGACCACCAACAAGAGGGGAACTACTGCAACTGAAAGACGACAACCACATAACTACCACATTTCTGCCACCCTAAGACCATGGTGGAACTTATATAAATATCTAAAATGTGATGAATCGAGTACCAGGAATGAACCATGCCCTTTGAAAATCCCATGATGGAAGCCAAGTAAACTCCATACACCATGTCTCATCCATCCCAAGGCATTGCCTAAGATTGAGGTCATTGTTGAACTTTATCCTACTATCAGAGAAATTCCTTCCCACATCCAATACACCATGGGAAGGACGATCCATTCTTGAGTAGACAAAATGGAATGAGTTAATGAAAACATTGAGACAAACAAAATCCCAATCTCTAATCTCTTGGAAGTTAATACGAAAATTACTTGAGTTGGTGTCTCCCATTATGCAAACCCAGGACATGCCACATGTGACCCATGCGTAACCAAGTGTATAGCCTAGATATATCTTTGAGGTTTGTCACCTCTATCTCCAAATAATCTATTCGCATGCAAATAATTACTCCCACCAGAAAACACCCATCAAGAGGGATCATCATTCCTTTTTCTGATACAGATATTACGATGTCGTGAGATCACCCCCATTGAGGACACTAGCTTCATCTAGGTATTTATCCTATTCAACCTAGTGCTTTACTTCCTGTAGGCTTTCCATATGTTTCAATTCCAACCAAGCCACATCCAAGCAAATGTGACCACCTGAGATTCCCCAGTTAGCCAAACAATATTCCACCTTATTAACGTCCCGTCATGTGTGCATGGGAATAACATAATCAAAATTAATCAACAAGTCTTTGATATTTCTCACGACCTTCTCTAGGTGCCAAATATGAATTAGTTTCTCTGGAATATAACCTAGTAGGATATTCCTTATACAATAAATCACTTTTTAAGAGTCACTATGTATTTGAATCAACCCAAACCCTTCCCTTACAATTATTTGAATATCTTTCTCCAATGCACTAAATTCTACAAGGTTGTTTGCTTCCACCTCATAGGAAAAAGCATAGGCATGCTTGGGATCTAAATTCTCATCCTTGAAAATCCCTCCAAAACCAACATCTCCCAAGCTTCCTTTTGAGACACCATCAAATCTTAATTCAATGAAAGCTTTTGGAGGAGGGGAGAAGGAATTGTCAACAAAGAATCCTCTACAGTGAGTCATGGAAAGCAAAGTAGTGATAGTGTTAGATAATATATTGGGTCCCTTTAGGATAATAGCGTCATAATAGTCAACTTGCACTTCTTCATAATCAGGAGGGAATACCAACACTGTTTCTATGATATTTTTAAGTGTAATATCCCGTAAAATTGACATAGACCTATGTTTTCCTTCAAAGATTATTAACTTTCTCTCCTTCCATAAATTCCATGGAGAAAATCCTAGATCTAAATGTTAGGATCTCATTATCAACAAATGCTTATTTTTTTCCAGAAGCAGTGATATATCATGACTTTATGTTTGTTGAATTGGGTAAAGAAGACTTAGATATTTTCTTAACAAACTCCCACATTTTCTTGGCATAAGAACAAGTGAATAATAGATGATTTATTGATTCCTCATCTTGTGAACATAATAGAATGCAGATCGGCCTTTCCTTCACAGATGGTCCTAAGTTAACATATGCCCCCAAGATACCAGCTATAAAAAAGTCAAAATTTTGGTCCACCCACAATATTTCCAAATTATATTCCAAAAAGTAGTGTCGTGTTGTGAGTGAGAATATGCTAATATAGAGTATGCTTCATTTAAACTAAATGAGCCAACTAGTTGCCTACCCCACCATGGAATCTTATGTTTAGGAGAAACTTGTATCATTATACTATCAAGGATTTGATGGAATTCCTCCCATGGAAGAGAATCCCTAAAGTGTTCACAATCCCGTAATATTTTCCACTATCTCCAACCATGATCCTTATCAAATTTGTTTCTAGAAGTTTACAAATTTAAACGCTCCTTGGGCTTTCGTTAATACTTTGATAGGTTTTAGCTTCTCATTTTCCTCTAGTAGTGGATATTTCTTCCATGCATCCTCCCAGAATAATGTCATCCTTCCTATTCTAATCTCCTAGAATGAAAATTGTCTCATCACATCCTCACTTTCCTTAGCCCAATTCGAGACCTCTAAACCTTTAATTCTTTCATCAAATTGTAATCTATCAAAATATGAATGTAGAGACAAGTACTTATGCGATCATATTTTTTTCCAAACTTGGGGACCTCACTGAATCCATAGCCACGACAACTTCATATCATAAGCTTTACCGATGAGGAGGGGGTCCTGGATACCCAATCCTCCATTATTTTTTCATGCAACAAGTTTATTCCACCCAAAAAATACCCACATATGTATTTTTGTTGACTCTCTCCATAAAAAATTACTCGAAAGAAATATTAATTGATCACACAAATTTTTTGGAATGGTTATTACCAATAACTAGTAATTTGGTAATGCTTTAAAAACTTCTTTCATCAACACTAGTCGACTTGGAGAGTTGAGTTCCTTGAAAGTCCAATTATTCAATTCACGATGAGTTCTTTCTATAAGTTATTCCCAGGTAGAGACCCTATTGTATAACAATATAAGAGGTATTCCAAAATACTTCTAAGGAAGGTGGCCTTTATTAAAACCCAGGTTTTGACTTAACCTAATGAACCATCTACGAACAATTGAAGATTTGTTTTCTTCTATTTGTTAGTGTTCACTACAGTTACTGAGGCTTCCATAAAAATTTGTAAAATCCTACCCATTATTTTCACCTATGTCCAAGTTCGTAAACCAAATAATATAACGTCATCAACAAATTGTTGATAAGAGATAGGAAGATATGCTCCATACAGGTCGAGACCATAGATGTATCCTGATTCATCATCTTTTTGAAACATTTGACCAAGTCCTTCCATAGATAAAATAAATAGGAATGGTGATAGAGGGTCACCCTATCTAAGCCCTCTAGAAGGATGAATAGTCTAAGGGTGAGCCATTAATAAAATTAGAGAAAAATATAGATGAGATAAGGGATGCCACCCAATTTATCCATTGTTCATAGAAACCATAAGCTTGAAGAACTTGAAATAAGAATGTCTAGCTAATTCTATCATAGTCCTTCAATAAGTCCAATTTACTAATCATACATGGGCACTTTTATGACCTCAAAGAATGAATAATTTCTTGCACCACAATAACACCATCCACAATTTGATGCCCTTCTACAAAACTAGTTTGAGACGGGTATACTAATAATGGAAGGAATAATTTTAATCTATTAGCTACTACTATATAATAATTTTATAAAGAACAATGAATAGAGAAATTGTTTTGAAATCCTTCATACTTTCTCAGTGATCATTTTTTGGAGGTAATGCTAGGAATGTAGTGTTGAGTGTTGGATGCAATGATTGCGACCATCTTTATTTCTCAACTACTTCTAGAATTTCCTTGCCTAAAAACCCCCAACATTCCTGGAAGAATTATGTAGTGAATCCATCGAATCCATGCTCCTTATTCTTAGGCGTGTTCATATTTCAACATTAGACATGGATATTGGTCTCATTAATGCAATATTTTTCTCACTATTAATCAGTCTTTCTATGTGTTGAATGACTGTATTTATATCTTATTGTCTTCCTGAATTGTCCCTCGTCAAGAGATCAATAAAATAATGCACCAATTCACTTTATATATCTTGTTGTTGTAGTTTCCTATCTCCATCCTTGCCAATGAGGGAACACAATCTGTTATTATGACAACGTTAAATCATAACATTGCGGAAGAACTTTGAGTTATGATCTCCCTCGTTGAGCCATTATATCCTAGACTTTTGCTTCCAAAGGGTCTCTTCTTGTTTTCTTTCATGCTCTAATTTTGAAGGGCCTTTGCCTCTTATGTTATCAACTCTGAGGTTCTTCCTTCCAGAGTGACTCTTTGTTGGATGCTCGACATTTTACTTTCACATAGACATTCTTATTCCAAAATTTAATCCTTTGCATTAATGATTTTAGTTTGAGTAGGAATGTGTGCCTTTTACTAGTACCTCTAATATTCAACTCCTTCCACCATTTGTCTAACAACTCTACAAAACCAATGGACTGAAGCCGAAAGATTTCAAAATGGAAAGGGTGATTTAGTGGGGCTTCTTTTAGATCAAATTTTAATTGAATGAGTTAGTGATCTGACCCCATGCACAGAAAAATTGAAGCTTCGATAAATATATCCTTTTGTAAAAATTCCTCTAATAAACAAAATGATCCAAGCTGCAGGCCATTTGATTAGTAAATGACTATCCCAAGTAAACATCCCATTTTTGGTTGGAACATCTACAAGGTTAAAGTTATCTATGATCCAGTCAAAATCAGCTAATTCTTGGTCTAACCTACAAATTCCTCCCTTTTTTACCTCTAACAATATTATGATATTAAAATATCCTCAAAACAACCATAAGAAATTTCTTATCATTTTTTTCATCCTCTACAATTGCTCCAAAAATACCTTTATGTCCCTCGTACCTGGAGGGTTGTAAACCAATGATAAAAAAATGAAATATTTTGTTACAACATACATAAATCTATGTCTAAGAATTCGATCAAAAGCCATCCAATCTTGGAAGACCACTTCACGTGGGTTCCACCAAACACCTAAGCCTCCTACACCACCCCTAACATCAAGACACATGACTCGCATCCTTTCCAACAAGTGCCTTCTATTTGATTCATTTTATCCCCTATTAATTTTGTTTCTTGTAATATAACAATTGTTTTGTTTTAATTTTTTATTATTTCCCTATGATATTAGTGTTTTCCTTTATTATTGAGACCACTTCTCTTCCATGAAAGAATTATCACGATGATGAGTTGGGAAAAGGCAGTGACTTCTCTGTCACAACTACTGCTTGATCTATATTACCCTGGTTCACTCCAACATTTTGTCTCACTTCCTTCTTTAGTTTATTTGTCTTCTCATTAGGTTCTTTAGTAAGGTACTTCAGTATAATTTATTTCCCATTGTACTTAAAATGTTGGAATGATTGATTTATTGGGTCCACTATTGAGTTTCTTCACTTTGTTTTCTACCTGAGATAAGTATTTTCATAGATCTCTCTTTCCATTTTGGATGAGTCCACCAAATATTATTGCACCCAATCATTCAACAGTGTGACTAATTCCCTCTCTTCATCTGATAGGTTTGACGACTTTTTCTTCACCAAAGGAGCTACTTCCTCAAAACCTGGCAGTGCATAAAAGTCAAAACTATCTTCTATATCTTCTTCCTCCTCCAACTTATATTTTAACATACTTTTGTCCAAAGTTTGTTTTGTGGGAATAATATCCATATGGATGGATTTTATGTTCTGAGAGTCTTCCTCCATAGCCTCTAGTGCGGAAAAGGAATTATTCCCCTCTAGCTCCTTTGTGTTATAGGAGGTTCGGTTCCTATGATTGTATCTATGTGTAGTGACCTTGATGAAACCAACGTTTGCTATATGACCTTCAAAACATTGTTCCTTCCTTCTTAGTGGACATTCTCTTATCAAGTGGCCATGCTTGTGATAGATCCTACATCTAAATGGAAAGTTCTTATAATCCAGAGGTTGTTTCTAGATCTCTCCTTAATAGTCCAGCTCTATAGTATGTGGAAATGGTCATGATATATTCATATGCACACATAAGCTATCATATGACATGTTTTTCCATCTTTTTTTGGCCTTTGAGACCCTAAAAAAACATCCTAGTGCTTGCCCTATACCTTCTAGAATTTCTGGTATCTAGAAATCTACATGTAAAGAGTACAATCTTACCCATATCGATGCTACTATGAATTCCTCCTTATTTGGGTTGAAACACGCTTCTCATTGCCTAATGTAGAGTCCCACGTTGTTAAGGAAGTCTGGCCCCCCTCCAAAGATCCTAGATTTGTCTTCAAGGTTAGAAAATATGATTGTGAAGAAACCTTTCGGTCCGAGTCTCAAATCCACCTCTCCCTTTGGTTGCCAATTTTGTTATATCCAATGATCCAATTCCTTCTTCGTCGACCAAATTCCTATAAACTTACATATAAAAGCATGATATATTATGTGTTTCCTATTATCTTCTATACATCTTGTAGGAATAATAAATCTAGGGTTTAGAGGGGTGTTAGGGATACATTGATCCTGTAGCCCCATTTGCCACTTCTCTCCCAAAATAGGCATTTCAAAGTAACTTGAGGATACTCCTTTTGCAGCAAATTTTCCTTCCCCTTGAAAAGACCTACTAGCAAGAGCATTATGGAAGGAGGGGTGGCCACCCCCTACCTTTAAATTCATGTTATAGATTTATATTTATTAAATATCTAATTGAAAATGTTATAAATTATATTTATTACATATCTAATTGAATACTTCATAATTTTATATTTATTATAAATAAATTAATACACAACATTGCATTCAATAAAAATATTATATATATTACATATTTTTATTTTTGATTTTTAAATATTCAATTAAAAAAAATCAATTACAGAAATTAGAAATTATTTGAAAAACTCGTTTTTAAATTATTATAAAAATAAATACCACATGTGAAAGGCCCATGAACCAATTGTCCCTTTTTGTAATGCAATGAAATGGTTAATAACCCGGTAGCCTTCGTCGCGACGACTTCTATAGTGCATGCCAAAAGTGGAAGTATAAATTCCTTTATTTGGAATTAAAGTTATCATATTCTAACTGATAATTGGTTAGTGTGATATGGACCCTTACTAACCCAAGGTAATGGAAACACTTATTAAATATCATAAATATTTAATAAAAAATGAAACATGAAATTTAAGAGAATTAGTAACTATATCACTGCCTCATATATTTGCAAATGCTTGAACATTTAAAAAAATCCTTAACACATTAATTTAAAATTATAAAATTTTGAATTTTGTATTAAATTTAAAAAAAAATCCCTTTTAAACAACCGACATAGTATTTGGCAAAATAATTCCTTAGACTTGTGTAATGGAAAAAAATTCAATTCACATAGCTCTAGACTTTGTATTTGGGATTCGAATGCATGACCTAACATTCTCAATAATAATAAAATCATGGATTGTTTTCAGCAAAGAGGGTGTTTGAATTTATCGGAAGTTGGTAATCGATTTCCGTGTATTATGTTGAAGTGAACACATTCATGTATTAGGATTAGAAAATAAGATCGCGAGAAATATGTCATGTAAGAGAAACTAGTAACTAGTAACGAGACAAGTAAGAGTAACTAGTAAAGAATGTAAGAGAAAATAGTAATAATAGTGCAAACAATTTATTATAAGAGAAACCAATAATGATTGCTTTTCATTTTTAAGAAACATATTTTTTTTTAAACACATGAAAGGGTAGTTTTGAACAATATCATTGAAAAACATGAAATAACATGAGAGATCAGTTTAATTGGTAATTAAAAGATTAGTCGAAGATATTGTGATTGAAAGATTTGTTTAACAATTTGAACACAAGGCTCTAAAAACAAGCTTAAAACCAAACCCAACCTTCATTTTCATAAATTCTTGAGTGATTATATAGTCACACTTGATGAATGAAGAATGATAGTAATTGGAGATTGAGGAGGTCCTGCATAGGAGGAGGAAATTCAAATGAAAGGGAAAGTGATCGAGGTAATTTTCTACTCCTTTAATTTGTTTCTATGTTTAATTCATTCCACAGGGAATTTTGATTAGCCTGATAAATTAGGTCTCTTTGTTCATTCAACATGTTAAGCATGGATTATGTTAGCTCTTTCTTTCTCTCTCCAACACTTTGATGTAAAGTTGTCTGTGTTGGATGCATGAATGTACTATGTAGTGTTTTTGTATGTTTGTAATGGGTTTTGTTGTTGAAATGTGTCGTGTGTGTGAAAATGTTTGTGTTATGTGTGTGTGGATTTGTGTCAACTAAAAGAGAAATTCGTCGCTAAGGAGAATATGCACTGGTGATTGAAGGGCCAATTTGATCAACAAATAGTTCTTTCAGAGTGAATTTGTATCTATGTCAGTATTTTATTCAATTAATTTTAATATCATTCTAACGCCTTTTTTTTGTTTTCTTCTTTTATGAGTTGGAATTTCATATACCGGAGCTAGAGCAAGGCTTTTAGTGCTTTTTTAGCGCAAAATGAGGAATTTCCATTGCTTTTACAACCACCAGTTTCCAGAGTTTCAATAACAAAAGAAACATGGCTAAGAAGCAAGGTTAGTATTCTTTGTTGATTTTATTGTTCTCCTTATAGGCAAGGGTAAATCTCTGTAGAGGTTTAGTCGCTTCTTTTAGAAAGAGGAAACCATTTATACTCTATAAATGGCCTAGCTTATTTATTTTATAGGGTTTAAAAAAATCAAACCCTGGCCTATCTATGCCCTTATGGATTTGTATCCATTTCCTTTATTCCATGGTGGGAATGATGGACGATCCTTACCTTCCAACTAGGGATGGACAACTTATCTATTCTTTTCCTAAATTAGTAATCAACCATGGGATGGTCTTCTGTTTTTTATGTAAAAATCCTTTAATAGGTCGGGAATAGCTTCCTTTAGCAGGCATTAGCAGGGAGATTGGCTTTCTACTGGATATCCTTCCTCTACTATTTTCATGATATTCTATCGAAAAATACCTATGTAAGATAGTGGTATATCCTTCGTCGGAGTAGTAGTAGGAGATACTTTGATCACTTGGCCTTTGTGTGACTAGAGAGGTAGGCATAGGTTACACAATTACAGTTTTTGAATGAGACTCAGAGCAAGTCCTTGAAGTCAGGGTAACAACATAACTAGGATATAATAGTTACAAATAGAGGAAGACCTAAGCTATAGACAGAATAGTTCTAGCCTACTATTTATTGAGATCCATATTATGCAGTCTTGAGTTAACTATAAACCCCAAAAGATTTAGGTTCTCGAGAGCAAGATCTTGATGCTTCTGATAATCCGAGTCTTTAGAAAGTTGAATGATCTAGATCGAGATCGAGTAATTTCTCTATATGAGAAATATCTTTTATTTTCCCTAAATTACAACTTAATCTAAAGAAACCACCACCTAATAGAATACATGGAATGGAATGAAATTTATTTGACATCCAACTTACGATGCTTAACAGGTTGGTACTCTAAAGTCCTTCACAACACAAAACCTTAAAAATACCTCTAGAACCCAAAATCTTGAAAATAGAATGAAAATAACATGCATTGGAAAATAGGCACTTAGAATAAGTTTCAACTATAATGAATCCTAAGAATATCCTTGTAATAGCTAAACTACGTTGTAAAATTCCACCATAATATGAATAGATGAGGTTAACCCACAGAAATAAAATCGATGACTTTGAAGTTCTAGGTGCTTAAGACCAAAATAATAAAATACTTTCAATAGAGCAACAGGAACAAAATATCATGAGTATCTGAAGTAAATTTAAAGTCAAATATTTATAGTGGTATAGGATATTGTACAACACAATGGGTTAGTGACATATTATATGAATCTTATGATCTGAATTGGATCCATCAAAGATTGGCAAAGAACCATGACTGTATCAGGTCAAGACAAATCTCTAAAAATTCCAAACATAGTGATCAAAAACACCCTAAACCAGTGGAAATGGTAGCCAGCATGGAACGTGAGGACCTCAGTCAAGGTGCGCTTACCGAGGCCCATGGAGACTATGGAGGAGGTCAAAGTAGCCCCTAGGAGCCCCGGATCGAGAAAACGAGGTGATTTTTGATGCGCGATTATCACTAATCGCGCATTGCTGGGCGAACATGGCCAAAATGAAGGAAGATCGAGCACTTGGACGCATGGAAAACTAGAGAACTATGGATGGGAAAGGTAAAAATCGCTAATCGTACAAGGCGAGACCCGCGCTCTGGGAAATCGGCAGTATTGATCGGGGCGCCCTCAAACGGTAAATGGTTTTGGAGAGAGCGGAGGGATCCCACTCAACGATTGATGCGTGGCGGCAGAGGTGAGAGAAAACTGCCATTGATCGCGCGATATCGGTCGAGCAAGTCAACCATGCGGGATGTGTGTATCACATTGGATCTAGGGGAGCCCAGATCGGATGACCGAGATTGCACCCAATAGATGAAGTGGAATTGACAGGGAATTAAGCTACATTCTAAATGGATTTGGAATCCGTTTGACCACCAAGGCGGAGGAAGAATGCATCCATGGTGTAACTAAAGAAATGAATCAACGAGCAAGTTGGCACTGTTCAGATGAGGACATGTGGCCAGTCCCTGAGCTTTCATGCTGACGCTGAATAGGGAAATCTAAGCACAGTTGCAGAAGGTGAATCGATAGAGGCAAAAGAGAAACCAAACAGGCATGGAAACGAATGGCTAAAAGCCATGAATAGAGATGGAATACAAAGTCAAGTCGGAGTGAAGTCCGAGAGATGAAGGAGAAAAGACCAGAATCCCGAGAGGAGGATGGAATACACAGAGAAGAAGGTAGTAAAGCAAGAGAAAAGCAGGATGAGACAGAGGGCCAAGCTGACGTAGTGGCAGCATCGAGCACCACCGAGCTTAAGAAATTCGATCCACCCCATAGAGGGATCTATCTGAGCTGAGCACCGCGTTGGGCTCTTACCACTGTAGACCAGAAGGTCATAGAGTTAGTGGGAAGAAGAGACTATGTACTCTACTGGCTTGGGGAATCGAAGAACCACCCTGCCAACCAAAACCTGCTTCAGGAGAACTCACATTGAGTCCCTGCATTGTAATTCTCTGTTTAAAGACACAATAAAACAAGGCCACCACTGAAATCTAGACTGGAGATGTAGCCGTGGAGAATAGAGTGAACTCCTTATTAAAATTGCTTGTGTCTTTGTGGTTTCTTACTATATTTCTTTGTTGTCTTTCCATTTAAATGTCTTTGTATTGGCAATTTGATCAATCCGTTGCTTAAATAACACAGAACACACACCAGCACATGAGTCTGTAATACCTTTTGTTTATTAGAACTTCAACTGATGTCACTCATAGGGTGATTATCAAATCAAGTCGTATCAGAGCAGTAGGTTGTAAGGTTAGACAAGCTTCAGTTGGTTTAGTTGTGAATGCTCACTAGATCAAAGCTCAAATTAGGAGAAGGAGAGTTGGTAGAAACTAATCCTGAAATTGGGAAAGTCTATCCTTGAAAGACAATGTCAGAGGAAGGTTCTATGGGGCCAAACCCTCAATTCATATAAATTTTCCTTGCAATAAAGTCTATGGTAGAAGAAATGTATAGGGACTTTAGAAAGCATAAGGATGAATATTCATCAGGTTCTAAACAAGATAAGGAAAAAGATGAGCCTCATTCCCATGACCACTCGAAAGGAAAGGGGAAAGAGGAAAGCTTTCTCACACCTCCTAATATCCCTGTGCATAATAAAAAAGCATCTTTGATGAAACTAGATGTTAAATTTGATTTTCCTATATATGATGGAGAGCTAAATGCTGAAAAGTTGGATAATTGGATTAGAAAAATTGATGTATATTGCAGGGTACAAAACATAGACTCGGACAAGAGTAAGATTCAGTTGGCAAGCCTACGCCTAGGAGGCACTGCCTTGGTTTAGTGGGAAGACAGAACTCAAGCTAATATGAAGAAACATGGTAAGACCATCTCTATCTGGAGTGAATTTGTTGCTACAATCAAAAAGCAGTTCTATCCATTGGCCTACATGTAACAAACCATGATGAGTTGGCAAAGTCTTTGGCAGTTGAAAGGGAGAAGTGTGCAAGGGTATACTCAAGAGTTCAAAAAGAGAACATTGTCATTGGGTATCTCATTAGACTCGCTAGAAACTCTTTTGAAGTACATTGGTGGTCTACACAGCTACATGAGGCATACCATCCTCATGTTTAATCCCACTAGTATAAATGAGGTATTTGTACAAGATACTCATCTAGAAGCTAGAGGAAAGAATGGAAATCCAAAAGTTGGGGGACCACCCCAACCCACTGTAAGTAAAAGCAAGGAGAAAAGAAAGTAGAAGTGAAAATCAAGGAAGGCTAACATTGCACAGAAAAGCAAAGCTTCATGCGCTCACTGTAAAAAGGATGGGCATGATGATGAGCACTGTTAGATTCTACATCTAGAGCTGAGACCTAATAAGTCTGAGGGAAAGAAGAAGAAGACTGTTGTAGCTATTCAGAAAGATTTGGGGTTAGACTCGGGAGATGAAACAATCATTGCAGCCACAGGTATAAAAGGTAAGAAGTCTGAAGCATCTATTAGTAATTCTGCTCAATCTGTTATTGATGAAGAACATGAGAGAAAAAGACATGAGATTTTTCATATTCGAGTTGTTTCCAAAAATCAAAAGATTGATACTTTGTTTGATAGTGGCTCACAAGTAAATCTAATTTCTGAAGCAATTGTAAAGAAATTGGGATTAGCAACTGTTAGTGTCGGTCATAAGCCCGCCATCAGTGATCAACAGCTCTTTGCATATGCATATGTAGGTGTCCCATTAGCATCAGTTTTGCATCCCATTAGGCATGCCATAACACTGATGGAGGAGCTGGTCTTGATCCCTTCTTGGCATTGCTGGAATCAGGTCATATCACCATATCGTGTGAAAAGCTTGTGTCTCACTTATTGCAGTTTTGTCTTGTGTAAATCCCAAGTCTAGGTCTAGGGTTTCCTAGGTTTAGGGTTTAGGTCAAAATCATTTCAAAGTCATGAGTCTGAAGTCCGATGGTCTCCAGCAAGCCAGAAGGAGGTATGTAACCATGTTCCTTGATATTTTTCATCAGCTGCAGCTCATTAATACCTTGGTTTAAAAAACTTATTTTTTTTAAACTCAAGGTCATGTGAAATGGCAAAAATAAGGAAAATCTTCATAAATCTTCAGAATGCCGGCAATACCCTAGTTTCCTCATCAGTATCCATCAGAGAATTTATCTGCAAAAAGATCCAAGTGAAAACACTTAAAAAATCCATTCCAGGCAAAGTGAAAATTAAAACAAATAGTGTTAAAGCAAATGCCAAAACATGCAACATTTGAAAGTGGGTTTAATGTTTTAATATTTGTTTTAAAGTGGACCTATAAAGACCCAAAAGCTCTCTTTATGGCCTCATTATACCATTGTAAACTTGCAAGACACAAAGAGAAATCAAAACAGGGCGATTTTGATACAATTTCAGTCATTTCTGGAGGAGCGACCGATAGATCAGAAGTGCGACTTGTTGGGCGTAGTGCGACGGGTCAGAGCCACTCCCTCTGTGTATTTCCAGAACTGGTGCGATGGGTCAGGCCAGAGCGACCGGTAGAGCAGAGGTGCGACCGGTAGATCTGTTTTTGCCAGAAAATTGCTCAAACAATTAAAATCGCCCTCCTAAATTGCTAAATCGACCAGGTAAGTTCCGAATTTGTCCATGATGGCAAGTGATGAATGCATGATGACAAGTCTCATGGTTGTTTTCTTCAAAAAAGTGTGCAAGAGAAATGGTGAATTTAAATGTTGTCAATGTAGGCAAATATGCTAGGGTTTGCTTGTTTTTCAAGGTTTTTAGTCCTATTTATCCCTCCCTTGTTTCCTTTAAATTTAATTCACTGATGTTAATACATATCTTTCTCTTATTTCATTTGCAACAAATGTATTTCCCATCCCAAATTTCTAAAAACCCATCCCTTCCCAAATCTATTTGCTAAAACCCTAGTGCCATGCATTTTCTCACTAAACCCTAAATATCCTTCCCACAGCAAAGCAAATTAAACAAACCAACAGCAAGGAAATAAAACAAAAGAATAAAAAAAAATATATATATA